>OW386543.1:56313-219759 GCA_936435175.1 Glyphotaelius pellucidus | reverse complement strand
GTGTAAAATAAATCTTTATGGGATGAATTAAGACTACACTAAGTACATGAAAATGGTTTATCTTTGATTTTGGCTGCGCATTCATATTTGTCTGCAATTAGAATTTTATTACTGCACTTCGAATAAGATAATGTTTTCCTTCGAAATGTGTCGGGAGATGATTCCACAACTGAAATTTAATATTTAAAAAAATTACATATTGAAAACTGGTTTAAAGTAAATCTGTATGCGGTGTATTAAAACTACACCCAGAACATGGAAATGGTTTCTCTTTGATTCTGGCAGAACACACATAGTCCGCAACTAGAATTTTATAACTGCACTTCGAATGAGAGGAATGTTTTCCTTGAAAATGTGTCAGCAGATAAATCCAACTGGAATTTTACATTCTGAATACAAAACTGGTATGAAATTTGTTATGGCGAATTAAAATTACATCTAGACCGTGGAAATGGTTTTTCCTTGATTTTCGGCACATACATAGTCTGCAATAAGAGTTTTATAACCGCATTTCAAACAAGAGAAAGTTCTCCTTCGAAATATGTCAGCAGATGAACCCAACTGGAATGTTACATTCTGATCACAGAACTGGTTTAAATGAAATCTGTATGTGGCGAATTATAACTACACTCAGAACATGAAAATTGTTTTTTTATTCAAGCAGCACACGCATAGTCTGCAAATATACTTTTATAACCGCACTTCGAATAAGATAATGATTTCTTTCAAAATGTGTTAGCAGATGAATCCACAACTGGAATTTTACATTCGAACACAAAACAAGTTTTAAATTAAGAGTGAATCTGCTTGCGATTCCCCAGCTTTAATTAGTATTACTCTCATACTATACATCTAGTTTTCCTAAGAATTACGAATTTTGAAGAATGATTTGAAACAATTTTTTAAACTCCACTCGAAATATTAGAATAATTTTCTTCCAAATGCGTCAGCAGATTAATCTGCTACTGGAATTTTGACAAATCATTCGGAACATGAAAATGGTTTTAAACCTAGGAGTTGAATCTGCACGCGAGTCCTCAGTTTTTATTGATACTACACCCAGGACACGAAAATGGTTTTCCTTATATTTTTGCACGTGTGACACGTGGATGTTTTAATGATCCATCGGTTTTACATCTATCCTTGAAAGTTTCTTAGAATGGTCAAAGCATCGCCCACAGACCTCCCTCAATCATTCTTACTGAATATTGGTCATTAACAGTTCAAGGGCAAAATAAAACACGAAAAATTCTTGCACTTCACTACAGATGGTGTTGCAAGTCGCTACAGTGATCAAAATGACATAATTATACATTCATTTAAAGAAAGGGTATTCCCCGGTTTCGTCACAGAATAAACCATGAAAAATTCCGCTCTTATTTCAATCGGTCCGAATCGTAGGTGCGACATAAATATGAAATGAAACGGTTAAAATTTTTTTTACAACACATTTTTATTTAATTTTATTAAAAAAAAAAGAAAAATTAAAATTAAATTATTTAATTTATTCTGAAATTTTGCCGCCCCCTTAAAAGAGCCGCCCCGGGCGGGCCGCCCCCCCCCCCCGCCCCCCCCCCACGCTACGCGCTACGCCACTGGATGTCACATCACTATGTTATGTTGCACATCACTAGCGCATAGATAATTGTCGTCTGTCAGTCTCAAAGTAATGTCAATGGTGTAAACACCCAGTCAATAAAGTCTATCTTGTAAAGTCGTAAAGCAAGGCTGCCCAACCCCAGCGGGCCACATTGTGGCCTGTGAACGAATTATGAGTGGCCCGCGTGAACCATTTTCAAAATAACCGCCAATTTAAAAATGTCGTAAAACAAACAACCTTTCTTGTTCGAAGTGCAATTGGAGGATATCCACCACCTACCTACCCTGGTGTAATAAACAAATGGTTACTCCTTCAGGGCTCTCGAAAGATTCTAATTTATTGTAAAAAGGAAGCTACATTTATTTTTAAAACAAATCGAGACCTCCAATGTCGCTGCGTGCATTATTGTTAGTAAGAAAGAAAAATTTTGCATGCTTACATTTGCAGTAATTAGCAAGACAAAGACACATCATAGATGTGTTCGCCTGTTGGTTCAGTATCTAGTTAAAGTAAAATAATAAAGAAAAAAAATATTTAGGGGTGTAAAAATGATTAAAACTAAAGAAAATATATAAAAAGAAAGACATCTGGGGCAATTTGTCCCACTATCACGGGGCAGTCCAGGCGAGAATGAGCGGGCGAGCGGCCTGGCCGCAACGTTCCCAAATACCCGCGTCCCTTAGCCGATTTCCCAAGATTACCCTTGAAGAAGGGTTTGTGGAAGGGGGGGGGGGGAGATCAGAGGCGTCGCGTGAGGGTGGGGGGGGGGGGGGGGGGGGGGGGGGGGGGGGGGGGGGAAGGGGGGGGGGGCAAATTTCACAATAAATTATTATATTTTTTTTTTAATATTATTTTATTTAATAATATTAAATTAAAATATGTTGTAAAAATTTTAACTCTTCCATTTCATATTCTTGTCGCACCTACAATTCGGACCGATTGAAATGAGCACGGGATTTTTCATTATTTATTCTGTAAATCGGGGAGTCCCCTTCTTTTAATGAATGTATAATTATGTCATCTTGATTACTGTAGCAACTTGCAACACCGTCTGTAGTGACTTGAAAGATTTCTTCGTATTTTATTTTGCGCTTGGACTGTTTATGTCTAATATTCAGTGAGAATGGTTGAGGGACATTTGTGGGCAATGCTTTGTCAATTCTAAGAAACTTTCATGATCACCATGTGACCCGATGGATCATCAAACCATCCATGTGTTCCGCTGCAAAAATATAAGGAAAACCATTTTCGTGTCCTGGGTGCAGTATCAATAAAAGCTGAGGACTCGCGTCCAGATTCACTCTTAGGTTAAAACCATATGTTCCGAATGATCTGTCCAAATTCCAGTAGTGGATGCCCTGTTGACGCATTTCGAAGAAAATCGTTCTAATACTTCGTGGAGTTAAAAAATTTATTTCAAATCATTCTTCAAAATTCGTAATTCGTAGGAAAATCGCAAGCTGATTCTCTCAATTAAAACCAGTTCTGTCTCAGAATGTAATATTCCAGTTGTGGATTAATCTGCTAACATATTTGAAAGAAAACATTATCTTATTCGAAGTGCAGTTATAAAATAACAATTGCAGACATCAAAAGAAAAACCATTTTCATGTTCTGAGTGTAGTTTTATAATTCGCCACATACAGATTTTATTTAAGGCAAGTTCTGTGTTCAGAATGTAAAATTCCAGTTGTATTAATCTGCTGACACATTTAGAAGGAAAACTTTCTCTCGTTTGAAATGCAGTTATAAAATTCTAGTTGCAGACTATGAATGTGTCGACAGAATCAAAGAAAAACAATTTTCATGGTCTGGATGTAGTTTTAATTCGCCACGAACAGATTTAATTTAAACCAGTTTTGTACTCAAAATGTAAAATTCCAGTTGGATTCATCTGCTGAGACATTTTGAAGGAGAACATTCTCTAATTCGAAGTGCAGTTATAAAATTCTAGTTGAGGACTATGTGTGTTCTGTCAGAATCAAAGAGAAATCATTTTCATGTTAAGAGTGTTGTTTTAATTCACCGCATACAGATATACTTTATATCAGTTTTGTATTCAGAATGTAAAATATTTTAGTTGTGGAATCATCTCTTGACGTATTTTGAAGGGACCCATTCTCTTTTTTGCAGTGATAAATTTCTATTTGCAGACATATATGAATGTACTGCCAAAATCAAAGATAAACCATTTTCATTTACTGAGTGTAGTCTTAGTTAATCCCATAAAGATTTATTTAAAACCAGTTTTGTGTTCAGAATATAACGATAAAATAAATTACAAGTTGCAGATTCATAGTAGACCGAGTCAAGCTTTACATTCATAAGCTGTAATTTTTTTTAAATTGACTGTTCCATGTGTAACTATTATTTTGGAACTCTAACCCAAAATCAATCTTAAGATAAGACCTGCCTTGTGTTATAAACACATTGTAAAAATGTGTTATAACACACGTAAAATTTTATTACATGGATACCATTCTCGTTTTCCGAGAGCAGTTTTAAATTTGTGGCAGAATTTATAACATGATTTTTTTTAAAGTAAATCGATTCATGTGATATAAAAACTGGCATAAAATGCGGTCGTTATAAAAAAAGGAAATCTAACCTCCCCCCCCCCCCCCCCCGGCACTTGAAATACTTATATAGTTTTAATTCAGATTTAATTTCAAGAAATTAGCAGTTCTAGACATTCGCCAACTATATATTAAGATAGTTCTCATCCATATCTGGAAAAATGGTTTAATAAAATCCACACAAAAAGACATACATACACGCTATTCAACGCATGCAAAATGCACAGTCCCTATAACAAAAACCACTTTTTCACAAAGGCAATACACATACATCGCACCTAAAATATACAACACACTAAATTACAACATCAAGAGATCTAGTACACTTACTCAATTTGCAACAGATGTCCAAATATGGATATCCGGAAAGGGTCGAAAGTTCTTTAAAGAGTTTCTTTAGAGAATTTCTTTGAAGAATTTCTTCGAAGAATTTCTTCGAAGAATTTCTTTGAAGGTGTAAAAAATTCGAGATGCGAAATCCTTTTACATGGATACCATTTTCGATTTCCGAAAGCAGTGTTAAATTTGTGGTAAATTTTAAAAACATTATTTTTATTGGAAGAAAACGCATCACATGTGATTATAAAAATCGGAGTAAAATGAGGTCCTAATAAAAAATATGATTTCCACGTACCTCCCCCCCCCCCACTTCAGCTCTTGAAAATCTGCGGTTAAAGTACCCAAATAAGACTGCGTCCGTAATGAGTGGCCCGCCAGTGGTTTTCAAATCGTCATTTCGCCCAACTGTTAAAAAGGTTGGGCAGCCTTGTCTTAAAGTGTTTAATATGAGGGAACGGACTCCGGTGTCGATAGAGACGGAGAGAGAAATAAAAGGCAACCGAGTTGGTTGCGAGTCCAGTCGTTTATTGAAGCATGAGCTACGTAGCTGAGGTCGGTGCGATGTAACAGGAAGTATGTCGAAGTGCCGTAGAGTGAGGTGTTGCGGGTGCACGGTCATGATGAGTGATGGAGGTCGGTGATGCTGTGGTGGGGCAGGCCTCGGGCCTGCAGGTCACTAGAGTGTTGCTCGACGCCGTAGCGGCGGAGATGACCTGACGTCGGGGCCGTTGCTCGACGCGGTGAGTTGCGGAGATGAATGGCGGTGACTCGGTGAGTAGAGCCATCGGCAGGTAGTCCTTGTGATGGCCACGAAGGAAGCTGCCCTGGAGTGATGAACGGCGGTGACTCGGTGAGTGGAGCCACCAGCGTGATGCTCGACACCGTGGCGGTGGAGAATGACCTTGTCTTCCAGGCCGTCGCTCGACGCGGTGAGTTGCGGAGATGAACGGCGGTGACTCGGTGAGTGGAGCCACCGGCAGGTAGTCCTTGTGATGGCCACGAAGTAAGCTGCCCTGGAGGAGAGTAAGGATGCACCGGGCACTGATGTTACACTGGTTCGCTGTATAGAGGTGATTGTAAAGGCGACCGTTGGATAGAGACTGACTGACTGAAGTACAAGAAGGTAGCGTGCGCACACGTTGTAAGCTCGAACGCGATTGATAATTAAATAATTACGCGATTTTGCTTCCGAGATTAAACAAAATTGATTGTAGAGTAATACAATATATCGTTTTTAGTTTTGTGAACTGAAATACGTACGTCAACGGTGTTTAAATCATCGCTAGAGAAAGTGAAAGAAAGTAAACTTGAAAAACGTATGTCAAACGTCAAATGTCAAACGGTACTATTGTTTTTGCTCTAAACAAATAAACACTAGAAACCTTGTGCCTTGTACTGTGAAAAGGAATCAAACCATCTAATCCTCTGCCATCACTTATTAACATATTTACATAAATAACTATTCATAAATACTGTGAAAATCATCTTTAGAGATGGAATGCAAATCGTGCAAGACCCAAATATATGACAACGAAAATTTATCCTGCACGACATGTAAGCATAATTTTCATTTCATATGTTGTCATATAACGGAAATCAATTTTCGCAAGATGAATAAAAACTATAAACAAAGTTTCAAGTGCCCATCTTGCAAAGAAACTAACAAAACTTCTCAACAAACAATGATAGAGACATCTTTGAACAAAACTCCACAACATAATGAAAAGGAACTAACAGAGACATCTGTGAACGAAGCCCTACAACATAATGAACCACCAGGTGATAATGATAAACTGAATTCAATAATTAATCAATTAAATAAGAACTTCAAAAGTTTCCAGGAGATGTCTCAAAAGATATATTCATTATTCGAAAATTTTCAACAAGAAATTAAAATTCAAATTACAAACGTAGATAAAAACATACGTGAAATAAAGCATGTAACAAAAAAAGTGGAGAATTCTTTAACAAACATTACACCATCAAACAGTAATCAACCGCTCCTGACCCTTAGATCCGAAACAAATCAGCTTCCCACGGTGGAAAAAAACATAAAAACATTGCATCAATCAGTGGATTTCGCAGTACCGCCGCAAGAAAAAAAATCCAAAGTACTCATTTTTGGAGATGAGGGTGGAAGGCAAATGAGACGAAGTATTGAGAAAAATTTAAACAAAATAGAATGCCAGAGTTATATTTATCCCGGTGCCACTGTAGATAAAGTAAGCAAAACCATCTTACAGTCATGTGAAATCCTCACAAAACAAGATTTTGTAATAATTTTTACGGGGACACATGAGAAATCGCCGAAAAATATAATTAGTCACTTATACTCGATCATTAATAATCTTCAACATACCAATGTTATTGTGCACTCGGTACCTAAAAATAATTACCTGAATGTTTCAAAACTCAACCATGAAATAAGATCTCACACTTCTGTATTCAAAAATCACTGTCGATTCATCGGGCCAATTTTCTACGACCAAATGAATGAATACGATATATCGAAGTCGATGAGTGTGGTAAGAACAAACATAATTGATATAATTAAGCATAACCACCGGAAAAGGTGCTACAATATCGAGCAGGAAATAGACACTTATGAACCGAAATCTACTTACAATACTACTTATACGCAAACTCCAAAAAACTGGATCCCGATGTTGCCGGAAAAATCACCAATTTAACGGACAAAATTACATCTTATAACATTAAAGAAGAACAACACACCAGTCATATTAAAACATGCAGTTTAAAATCAAAAAAACAACATAAACGGGTAGATGACGTAACTCTCTACAAACAGTTGGGGACAAAAAAAAATCAAACTTCAATTTCATTCCTGTACCTAAATATTAGAAGCCTGAAAGGAAAAGTCGACGAGATCCTGTGCTTATTAAAATCAATTGACTATAAGATCAACATCATACTTATGTCAGAAACTTGGCTCAAAGAAACGGATATACCATTCATCAATATTGAAGGCTATAAACACGAAGCATCCTGCCGACCTGAGGGCATCGGTGGTGGAGTATCCATATTTATTCAAGAAAACTTAGAATATAACTTAATCGATAATATAGTAGATCCAGATAACAACTTCCTTTGGATACACTTAAACAAACTTAGCTTAAACATCGGAGTGATATATAAAAAACCGAACACCAATTTTCAAAATTTTTTAGATAAGTTAAACATACAACTGAAAACTCACAAAAGGTCCATAATACTGGGGGATTTCAATATCAACTTACTTGATTCCACAAACACACATACTTGTAAATACACAGAAATCATCAAGTCAAACGATTTCACTATAATGAACAAAATAAACAAATTACATGCAACACGTATTACAGAAAATACCAACACCATTATTGATCACATCATCTCAGACGTAAACCTTTCGTATACTATAACAAACTGTGACACCTCAATATCTGATCACAACCTATTGATTCTTGACATACTTCATACCTACACTAAAAAAAACTCGCAAAAATCCTCTTACAAACATACAAAAATTGATTATGATAAACTAGAGGAGGATATCCGACAAAACCCCTTTTCTATAAACAATAATGAGGACTCGGAACTGAACTACAATAACTTTGTAAACTATCTGATAAACAAAATTAATTGCAACAGTTCAATAACAATAAAAACAAATAAAACCTGTCTTCCTGATTGGATAACAAAGGACTTATTAAAAATGATTAAAAAAAGAAATAAACTGCACCTAAAAATTAAAAAACAACCCTGTAACCTATTACTAAAAACAGAATTTACTAAAATACGTAATGACATAACTATAAAAAAACGAAACTTAAAAAAACAATACTACAGCAACCTATTTAAAAAATATGAAAATAATACCAAAAAGACTTGGAACGTAATAAACAGCATCATCAAGAACCAAACAAACGCGCAAAGTAAACCATGTACAAAATTAAAGAACGGTAATGAAATCATCACAGAAGACATCAAGATATGCGAATACTTTAATAACTACTTTTGTAATATTGGCGCTTCTTTGGCTGATAACATAATCAACAAATACACCCATAAGCTGGATGATAAAACTACATTAAAGTATGAAAGTGCGGAATCAATATACTTACAACCCACAACTGAACCCGAAATATTAGCTATTATAAAATCCCTAAAATCAAACGCGAGTGCTGGACATGATCAACTAAAATGTACAACAGTACAAAAACTTGCCCCACTACTAACTCCTACACTAACTAAACTGATTAACCTGAGCCTGAAAGAAGGTCAATTTCCGGACAGTTGTAAAATTGCAAGGGTTATTCCAATATATAAAGGGAGCTTGAAAACTCAAACATCTAACTATAGGCCCATTTCTGTCCTACCGATTCTATCAAAAATATATGAAAGAGTAATATACGATAGGCTAGACAACTTTCTGAAAAAAAAATCATTTCTATATGCCAAACAATACGGTTTCAGAAAAAAATCTAATACTCTCTCTGCAACTAATGATCTTATAAATAAACTTAGAACTAGCATAGATAATAAAAACTATGTCATAGCAATTCTCGTAGACCTTCAAAAAGCCTTTGACACCGTAAGTCATGAAATACTGATTAAAAAAATAGAAAAAACAGGTGTAACCGGTCCAGCTATCAAACTAATAGAATCCTATCTATCCAACAGAAAACAATGTGTTAACATAGGAGATAAAAACAGTCAACTCGAGAGTATAAACTACGGAGTTCCACAAGGATCAATACTGGGGCCACTTTTATTCCAAATATACATAAATGACATCTGTCAGCTAAAACTACATGGTGAAATCTTCTTATACGCAGATGATACGGCAATTTTTTACTTCGGCAAAAACTTAGAAAGTCTATTAGAACAATCTCAAACGGATCTTAATGTACTAAACGATTGGCTAATAAAAAATATATTAACAATAAATATTAATAAAACCGGTTACATGATCTTAAGCTCACCTAAAAGAATAATACCATCGCATAAACCATTACAAATAGAAGAAAGAGACCTACATATTCTAGATAGCGAAAAATACCTGGGCTTATATATTGATAAACATCTAACATTTAAACAACACGTAGAAAAACTAAAAACAAAAATCATCCCATTAATTGGTGTATTTGGTAGAATTGCTCATCTTCTACCAACAGAGGTAAAGAGGGGCTTATACTTTAGCTTAATCCAGTCCCACCTAAATTATCTAATAGAAATATGGGGAAACACATACATTACGTACTTAAACGACTTACAAATAATACAGAACAAAGTTATTAAGAAACTCTTCAACTATAACCCAGACACTCCCACAAAAAAACTATACCAGGAAATGAACCTTTTGAAAATAAGAACATTGTACGAATATAACATATGTCTTTTAATCTACAAAATACAAAATGGACTTATACACACAAACACAACATTTATAAAAACATCACAAGTACACGAACATTATACAAGACAACACAATAAATTGTACACAAATACAGTCAATACTGAAAGTGGCAAGAGAAGTATTGGCCACGAGGGAGTTCACATTTATAATCTCCTTCCAGATAATCTAAAAACGGAAGAGAATATAAAAACATTTAAAAAAAAACTATTTAAACTTAAGATTTTGGAACAAAATTAAAAACTACTACATAATATGCTCTGTATTTAAGTTAAGAAAGCGAAATATTATATTTCTTTTAACTTAATAAAAAAAAAAAAAAAAAAAAAAAGTGCGTCGCCTTATATAAGAGCGACCGGCCAAGTAACTTTCCGTTCGCTGGCAATATGTGCGCTGGAAGGTGCTAGAATTAACTCGTCACTGTGTTCGTGGATGCACGCTCAAGTCTCGACCTTTCGCGAAGGTGGCGAAATTATTATTCACACGAGAAGGTACCTCGTACTGGTAGTAGCATACCGGCGTAGGTAAATAAGTAGGTACTGCGCGCAGTGTGAATTGCAAGTTCTTTGCGGCTGTAGATCTTTCTCGCGATTTCTTTGAGTGGCGGAAAAATAGTTGTATGAACGCCACAAATATATTTACATCCTTAGTCCAACAAACAACAAAACAAGTGCCTTTTCCTTTTTCCGGGCAACTAGCTACACAATTATGGCACCTCCGTTTTTCACAACTTATCCGCTTCTGGTTTGAATTATTTTTCACTTCCGGTCGTCTTCCTTTATTGTCCTTTCGTTCTGCGGTTTTTGTTTTAAATCTCATGTCACTTTTCATCGCCTCATACTGCTTGAACAGCTTTTTCAATTGCTGCATGGTCCTAGCCTCGTGTAACACAGCCTTGTTCGTAACTTAACGCCAGGAATACCCTGAATAATATACTCGATCACCGATTGCGTATCCACTCTTCCTTGTCCAGCAATCTCACGCATATTTTACATGTATTGCTGATAAGGTCTAATCGAATTTTTTTCCTTTGCGTCAGCTCTCAGTGAATTTGCTGGTCAATCACCTCGTTCTCGAACTCTTCTTTCAATGATTTTTTAAAACCTTAGCCATCTTTTCCATCTTCGTTCATCTTTCCTGTCTCACAAACGCCGGCAGCAACCTGAGCCCATCAGCAACTTCTTCCCAAACGCGACCTTGTGAACATCGGTTCACCCACACACTTTCGCCATTTCCTCGAAATCTTCGATCAATCGGTTAGTGAATTTTCTATGTCTTTAAGCAGTAACAGAGTGCGGCTGGATCTATTTGGTCCACGTCGCGGTCGTCGAATAACAAGAGTTGCACGTTCGTCTTGATCGTCTTTTTCATCGTTGTTGTCGACTTTTGCCCCCGTCCTCTGAGCTCGTCCTTTAGCTCTGGTACGGTCATTTGAGCCACTTCTACGTCGGTCATCAAATACTCTGATACTTTCCCATCTAAAATTATTTTTTTGCATTTGTTACATTATTGCACATGTTTTTGTATCTACTACCAAATATATTATGTATTTTTCTCCCTTTTAACTTTTTGTTTTTATTGCGGATACTTCAATTTTTGTGGTTCTTCTGGAAACTCGTTCTGAATTTTTATGTTCTGGACGATTTTTCTTTCATTCATTTTGTGTGTTATTCCAACGACTTTTATTGATGCGAATCTTTTATCCGAAATCTTCGTTGCGTATTTTTTGCAGAACTTTGTTTTAATGTCTTCCTGTAGTTTTTAAACGCGCTGACTATTTCTACAGGGGTGAGATTGTAACAATGGTAAGTGTAATTTCATATCAACCTGCCAAAACCACTTCTCTGCTCAGGCAGGAACCCTGAAAAGCAATGACTTAATAGTGTCCCAGGATCGCCATCAATGTAAAGTAATCATAAGTAATTGCAACAAGGGTAGATCTGAAATTAACACTCGTATTGTTAAGAACAATTAAAATTTATTCACAATCTTTGTGGGCAATTCATTTATAAATTATTTCTTAATTAAGAATTTCTATTAGAGACAACAGACTACAAATAAATAATAAGTAATATTCAGGGGTGGCCTTCTAGAAACATAAATCTAAAAGATGTAGCAATCTGCTGCGTCATAGTTACATGAACCGACATATTGAAATGCTAAATAAAATATCACCTGGTTATGGGTGCCAGCCTCATGAGATTCATGAGACAATAATAGAATCATGATAATTCACTAACAAATATTCTATAAAATACAAACATGATCGACTAACAAGATATGAATAATTCTCACGGTCTCCGATCCACCAAACTGCAAGGCACGAACACACACCGATCCAACATGAGAGGCCAGCTGAAACTGCCCGAGTCGAAAGAGCTCGCTCCTGCGTGCCCTCTCTCTCTCCAACGCATCGTGTTGACAGCCGTTAAAATCGTCGCGTGTAGGTACTGTTATCAAACCTGTTGCATTACCCTCCTACGAAAACCGAAATTTTCCATCAGAAAATTTCAGGGACGCCTCCTGGCGTTGAAACCCAGTAAGGACATTCTGCAGATCATGCCTAATGTTGTTCCAAACGGTGGAGAAAATGATTGAAAGATTCATATATAGGATGAAGTCCATGGAATAGCAGCGTGACCGATGAAGAGTGATGAGTCATGATGACAAACTCCAAAACATCTCTGGTGGAATATTGCCTTCCGGTAGTGAGGTATAATTGTAGCAGACCTCTTCTACGCTCCACTCAGTAGCGGTAATTTCAAGAAGAGAGGTGTCCCGATGAAAGTACAAAATTATTCTGAGTACTTCAAAGCAAGCGTTGAATCGAACTCTTCCTCCTCCAGGTGCTACAAGTGGGTATGTTGATTGGCAATACTGGATCCAAAACACTAATCACCGACTGGTCCGAAGGAGTAATAAGAAGACATCCGTCTCAATCTTGAGCCAGAATTGAAGAATACAGTCCAGCAACAACAGAAGCCTCTTCAGAAACGAAAATGGCAGACAATGTTTGTAACAGGAACCGTCTTGAGCCTCTTGAAAAGCGCTAGTGTAACATACTCGAGGGGAGAAGGAGGTGTGATAACTAACCCAGAATTCCCTGGATCTCTTGAAATCTTGAAAATCCACTGCATGGAGGTCCACATCTTCTTCTTGTGAGAAAAATTCGCTAAACTAATCTACTGCCTAGCTATAGAATTACCAATATAAAAAAACAAGTGATACTAAGAATTTATAGTGCTGCTGTAAAATTATAAAAATTACTGTACTACTGAAATTATCAATAAATACTGTGAAACCTAAACTCAATATGACTGAATTATTGAAAATATAATTAAAAACTATCAAACTTAAAATTGAGACATCTCTTGACAAAACTCTGAAAGCCTAACCACCCCAGACACAAACCAAAAAGATTTATACTGAAAAAATCTAAGAACTAGCAATAACCGACTGAAGGTGTCAGTGAACTAAATCAATAGAGATAAAAATCAATATATAGTATTTAATATCATTTAGCGTAATCATGAAAAAATATAATTATCTCTTCCTTGCCACCTCTGACGATCACAAGGTAAAACAAAATAGAATTGAACAATATTAAGAAATCAAATAAGTCGAGAAAAATGTCCTCGAGCTCAAAAGACAAGATTCTCAAGTTAAATGATGTCACAATATTGATTATAAAACATGTCTATAGTCGAAAATGTTAATATATAATTATTCGGAATTGAAGAACATACAGGATCAGCTCCCACTACATAAATCGACGAATAGCTAGAGATGTGAAAACACCTTAATATTGTTAATATAGTACTGAACTAAAAAACATGCAAACTAATAAAAAAAATTAACTGTAAAATAGCACATTGTATGAGAGCAAATACCAGATTAATGACACTTAATTGGAAAATTAACCAAGAGGGTGATTCCTAAATCGTAATAGGTATTTTACAGCTCCTGGGACTTTCTTGTGAAAACTCTTGGCAAAAATTCCTAGAAATTATACAACCAACATAAACCGACTTACATAAAAGATTCCAAACTAAATTCTAAATTATAAGTAATGAAACTAGATCAAATCACCGTCAACTATTACATTAAAAAAACACATTCCTATTGGAATGTATTGTATTCAAGTGTTAATCATCCTTCCGCGTTGAACATGACACAAATCAATTACACATTAATTCACTACATAATACTATGACAAGACAAGACAACATGTAAGACGAACAATGACTAAACAAAATTATGCAACATGTGGTGGACATGTTTGCACAAAAAAACTACCACCACGAAATGTCAGAAGTAGACACAAATCCTTCATCACATTTTGAAAAAAAAACCCACTATAAAAGACAAGATTCATTGAAAACCTCTGAAAGAGATGAAACCATGAGTTTTCCCTACACATTTAGGTACAAAACTTCATTTTAACTTCCCCAAAATGAAAAAAAAAATCCAAAATATATGGAATCCAAAATTCTTAATAATATGCCAACAGAAAACGAATCTACCCTCCTCTTAAGAACAAATCGATTAAGCAAAGGGTTCTTTCGTCTCCTGCGCTTGAAAGTAACTCGTCATCCGAAATTACTTACAACGGTCAATTCAGAAGAATTGTGTGCAACTCAGAGGCAGGAAATGCACCGGCATGGAAACACACAAGAAAAGCGAACGAACTCGAGGATTTTCCAACAGGAAGAAATCATGGAACGTGCTCAAATACCGAAAACGCAGCAAATAAGAAAATCTCGTGAAACCATTCCACAGAGCATTAAAGATTTCATAAAATGTACATAAACTGCTCCTTAAAATATTGAAGCTAAATAGAGAAAATATCCTATAATAACTTGCGGACATTAAATAATCCTGATAAAGAAATTCAAATATATCCCATAAAATCGCACTTCAATCACTAGCTAAGATTCCAACCAATTCTGAATAGAAATATCAAAAAGAACCATTTATTAGGTTTACCGTAATGTGTAATTGTTAAAAAAACCCAAAGATGGCAATAATCAATGTTTATCCAAAATTTTAAACCAAGTTTCTCAAAAGAAAATTGTATGTTATCTGAAACTATTTCAACCTTCCAATGAATCTATGTAATGATCAAAGGTAATCTAATATAAAAAAAACACCAAGTAGCTATAGAAGCTTCATAAATAAGATACGATATCGCATAAGTTCTTTAATAACAATGTAATAGCCGAACCAAAATTACCCTATATAACCTTGAAAACCCTTATCGGAAGCTATACAAAACAATAAAGATGCCGCCATAATACCGCTATACAAGACTTTACAATCTCCATATCAATTTAAAAATATATTCAATTAAGCAAGAAAAACCTATAGATTATCTTGAAACTTTAAAAGAAAAATTTTTTAAAGACTCCAATAATTTATCCAATGTATGATTAAAAAAGGTAATAATAAGCGAAGACTGGAACCAAAATATTTAGTTTTGAATAATCCAATAGATGGCATTGACGTAAATATTTAATTTAAAAGATTTAGCAAATGATTAAATTTAAGTTGAAAATTAATGTTAAATACCCAATTAGATGAAAACTTAAAAAAAACTACGAACCTGATAAAATCAAATAAAATAATATGTGTTTTATACGTTGTACCACCTTATAGCGAATAAAATAAATTGGATTATTTGAAAAATCCAGAACAAAGAAATTAAAAATTTCGTCGCCCCTTATTTGAGTACTTCAACCGCAGATTTTTAAGCGCCGGGTGGGGGGAGGGGAGATGCTTGAAAATCCTATTTTTTTATAACGACTTCATTTTATACTGATTTTTATAATCATATTTGACGAGTATTCTTTCAAAATTTTAAACCAAGTTTCTCAAAAGAAAATTGTATGTTATCTGAAACTATTTCAACCTTCCAATGAATCTATGTAATGATCAAAGGTAATCTAATATAAAAAAAACACCAAGTAGCTATAGAAGCTTCATAAATAAGATACGATATCGCATAAGTTCTTTAATAACAATGTAATAGCCGAACCAAAATTACCCTATATAACCTTGAAAACCCTTATCGGAAGCTATACAAAACAATAAAGATGCCGCCATAATACCGCTATACAAGACTTTACAATCTCCATATCAATTTAAAAATATATTCAATTAAGCAAGAAAAACCTATAGATTATCTTGAAACTTTAAAAGAAAAAATTTTTAAAGACTCCAATAATTTATCCAATGTATGATTAAAAAAGGTAATAATAAGCGAAGACTGGAACCAAAATATTTAGTTTTGAATAATCCAATAGATGGCATTGACGTAAATATTTAATTTAAAAGATTTAGCAAATGATTAAATTTAAGTTGAAAATTAATGTTAAATACCCAATTAGATGAAAACTTAAAAAAAAACTACGAACCTGATAAAATTAAATAAAATAATATGTGTTTTATACGTTGTACCACCTTATAGCGAATAAAATAAATTGGATTATTTGAAAAATCCAGAACAAAGAAATTAAAAATTTCGTCGCCCCTTATTTGAGTACTTCAACCGCAGATTTTTAAGCGCCGGGTGGGGGGAGGGGGGATGCTTGAAAATCCTATTTTTTTATAACGACTTCATTTTATACTGATTTTTATAATCATATTTGACGAGTATTCTTTCAAAATTTTAAACCAAGTTTCTCAAAAGAAAATTGTATGTTATCTGAAACTATTTCAACCTTCCAATGAATCTATGTAATGATCAAAGGTAATCTAATATAAAAAAACACCAAGTAGCTATAGAAGATTCATAAATAAGATACGATATCGCATAAGTTCTTTAATAACAATGTAATAGCCGAACCAAAATTACACTATATAACCTTGAAAACCCTTATCGGAAGCTATACAAAACAATAAAGATGCCGCCATAATACCGCTATACAAGACTTTACAATCTCCATATCAATTTAAAAATATATTCAATTAAGCAAGAAAAACCTATAGATTATCTTGAAACTTTAAAAGAAAAAATTTTTAAAGACTCCAATAATTTATCCAATGTATGATTAAAAAAGGTAATAATAAGCGAAGACTGGAACCAAAATATTTAGTTTTGAATAATCCAATAGATGGCATTGACGTAAATATTTAATTTAAAAGATTCAGGGGGTATTTCACTATCTTGCTCACAAGCACTACCAATAGGATAAAGCATTTTTTCGATTTCACCATCCTTCAAGGATGCTTATGTGGGTAGATAAAGTTTATTTTTATTAATTGGTACTTTGACCAGCCAGTAACGTTTACCGGGTACAAATTAGCAAAGTTTTCTACCATATTAGCAAAGTTTTCTACCACGGGTTCAATAAATATGACAGACAGCTGCTGTCAAATCGTATTTGCATTACCCGAATTTTTCACGATTTCTACTTACGAAAATGCCGTTCTTGTAATCCATGACCAGCCTAAAGACAAAAACTCTCAACCACTTGGTGTGTTATTTTAATATATATATATTGAAGAATAATACAGAATTGTAGTACTTACATCATATTTCAACAACAATAACAAGTATATTAGGTTTTATGTCATTCTATAACCATATAAATTGCATTCCAACAATTTCCAACAAATAATAATTTCATTGTTGTCAGCCGGAGATTTTGTTGGTGTCTGCTTGCAGATTTATAAAAAGATAGTCGGAGGCTATTGGATATAGCCGTCCAATGTGTATTCGCTTCCTTCTGGACCCGGCTCTTTTAAAAGGTTTTTATAATTTGACCCAGTTCCCGAGGGTCAAGGGATTATGGACTGCAATCATGTTGCAATGTGACCAAGTAAGTACCTCTGAATATCATACTACTGTAACGGATATTTTTACAATCAATATTTGTACTATCAATGAATTCACAGGAACAGGGAAGGTATATAAAATGTACCTATATCCTCACTACACACCTGTAGTATTCATTTCCTTATTCCAACAGTATTCGATTTCCCCAACTGAAAAAACCAAGTACTGAAATGACTTTCTTCTTTCAGACGGAGAAAATGCCGAAGTAACCTTAACCAGTAACTGCTACAGAAAAGGTGTCTTCTCCAGGTGGACGTGCTGATTGAAGTGATTCTGTATGAGACCCTAGAAATTTTGTACAACTGTGTTTTAAAGAGTAGATTCCCTGTACTTTTATTGTGAAAAACACTTATTTAGCTTTATGGAAACTGTAATAAAACTTCAGAATATTTTGGTATATCTGTACAATATATTTATTTAATAACATGTGAGAGAAAAACATTTCTCTTTGTAAGAACATACCTAATACGGTAGATTATACTTAGTTTTTATAAATATATGGCAACATTATCAGGAGTCAGTGGGACGACGGCAGCCATAATATTTTATAATATTGTATGGATGAATATGAATGGTACAGACAAATGATTGTATATTATTTATAATCATTCTCACGCAAGGTCATTTAGTAGATGTTGCCCCATGTGTAGGCACGGTGGGGCAAGGTGGGGCATTTGCCAACTCTGGCTGGGCGATGCATGACCTCTTAGATTGTAGACCAAGTTGCGTTTTCAAATTTACAGCACTTCAAATGACGGTTTTTCCGTCTTCCGTTTATGTTGATAGAGCCCAAAGCATGAATATGTTGTCGAAGCCTACTGTTTTTGGTATCTACTCTAGATTTTTATTTTTTGTCCCACCCTAAATCAATACCTAGCTACACCCATTTGTTCAACTACAAACATTACAAAAATTTCAATGAACTAGAACTAGCTAGAGAATAACTAGCTTCGTGTTGGGAACACCTTACTAAATGAATATTCTAGATTGTAAAGTAAACAATACATTCTGTTTTATATAATCATTATGTTAGCAGCTCTGGAGACTCTGGATGGCTGATGGCTATTCTTTTAGTCTTCCTCATCCACAACGCACAGCGGTGTACTCCTCAATTGCATTCGGTTTATCTGAAAGTAATAATAAGGGATAAAACATTCATGAAACACTAACCACCTGCCACATTCCACCTGTGGATCAATGAGCATGCTCACAAATCAACAGCCAGTTGATTTGTGAATGGAGGGAAATAATTATGCCGAGTCTTCAATTTATGATGGTCCGATGCTTTGTGACCCCCTTGCACAACGTGTGAAACGCTTGTAAACTGTGCGACCCAAAATTTAAGTTTCTTGTTTTTGTAAAAGCGCAATGAAACCATGCATTATTTTAATTCAATGGCAAGCCAGAATTTAACACTAAACAAATACAAAATATTGTTACTGAAGTCGCTCAGTTGTACATAATATTGTATATTTTTTACTATTTCTGTGTAAAAGTCCCTAAAAAGCGTTTTAATAAATACAATAGGAAATGTACAGGTTGATTTTTAAATATGCAATGTAAATGTTTTACCTAGAGCAGAGGCATCGATATTCCAGCCGCTGGTGGTGCCTCTGGTGAGGGAGATCGTACATTTTATCATCGTCTCTATGTTGTCCAAGGGAACAGCGTTGCTGGGTCCCTATCTGATGAGGGTGCACTTTTGTCTCTCCAGTCCCTCATATTTCACTTTAATGTATTGGTTCACCTGAAGGCTCTGCAGACAAATACACAATAGATGTTAAAGACACTGTACCTAAACGATTTAACAGCAGAAAATCACAAAAAATAGCAATGAGGAAAGAAGAAAGAGTAAAACATTTTGTGACGCATGAATTAAGACAAATCTACAAATTCAACTAAATTCTTTAGTAATATCACTCAATAATCAATAAAACATAACAAAAACCCGTTGAACTTACCTTATAGTTTGCATAAATAAACCAATCCCGTTCGTAAACAACAATAAACGAACACTGTGTTGACACCATGTTGACACTTTTGACGTTTGTGATTTCATAGAAACAATGGCGTCTAAGCACGTCTAAGACAGGCGTGGCAGTAGACCAAAATAGCTACTTGGCACCATATTTTCTGTGGCGAAATGCGCACGGGTTTTTGAGCATGATTCTCCTACCAATAAAGTTATGTGACCGGTAGTTAAGAGCAACATTTAAAGAGATTGGTGAAATAGCCACTTAGCAAATGATTAAATTTAAGTTGAAAATTAATGTTAAATACCCAATTAGATGAAAACTTAAAAAAAAAAACTACGAACCTGATAAAATCAAATAAAATAATATGTGTTTTATACGTTGTACCACCTTATAGCGAATAAAATAAATTGGATTATTTGAAAAATCCAGAACAAAGAAATTAAAATTTGAAAACCCCAGCAACAATTACATATTAAATTTAATTAGGAGACCCCAAAATGTTCGATGGAAGTTATTCACCATAATGAAAACTTTTCAAGTCCTTGTTCATGAAACCAATCAGAAATAGTTGAAAAATTCCATCAAAGGAGAAAAAACAATTGTATAAAATATTGTCCCAAAAGAAGATATTGACTTTAGCAAGGAACTTTTCTTTCTTGATAAAAACATGCACAAGAAAAATTCATCGATAAACCCAAAACAACCCGGACAATGAATTATAGAATTTAAAAAAAAATTGAAAAACAAACTTTAGTTGTCTTGCATTATCAGGTCAGCTGGAAATCTGCAGAACCCAACCGTTCACGACGTCATGTGATCAGAACGAAGAATCCAAGATGTCTGAAATGCACGTTTGGTTATATTCATTAAAGTTGAAAGATAAAATCTGAATAAAAATGAGAACCAAAAAAAATAAAGGGAAATAATTCCATTATTAATGTAAAAGACCACCTTGTAATAATATTTTAAAAGTTGGGTAGACTGAAAAATTTTATTAGTTTAATCATTAGAATTGCAATGATAACCTAAAAGAAGATAGGAAAAAAAAATTTTTAATCACATGTGATCATATACTAAAATTTTTATGTGGGTATTGATAAGATTGTTAACAATCACAGTGAAATAATTACAACAAAATTGTTGCGGTAAATTATTGATAAGATAAAAATATTGTCGCCAAAATAATTGGAACCAAGATTTATGCCATCAATTCAAATATAAGGTTAAAAAAAATTAGCTCAGCTATAGTTCCATGAAATTAGCTTGTAAAATTAGAAATAAACTTACTAAGTTTCCATCAGAAAATTGAAATGCTAGTTGATTGAATCTGCATAAAATAAAACCCCATCCTGTCAGCTGATCGTACGATATGTTCCATTTGTGAACCGGTATGACCAATGGCGGTGAAGTTGAACAATCCATATTAGAAGTCGATTGTTTGTCGCATTGCTTCGCCATTATTTCTTTAGCTTTCGCTTGGCTCCTTGTGACAACCGGTTCTTCCATCCCTAGCTAATAGGAAGGTAGAAAAAAAATTAATACATGCAACTAAAAAAATTTGTAACAAATTATTTCAGCCATGCAGTCCAATCCAGAATTCTGTTCAAAAATAAAAAATTTCTGAGTGATGTCAGCGAACTGGGCATCAAAACAATTATAAGAGACGATAAACGTCTTGAGCAACAGCTGACACCATGTACAAATTATGAATTTAAATTACACTGGAATTTACTAGAATCAGCTGCGTTCGGGCCTTGCAGAAACAGAAACCGCGGGAATAAACCGCCTTGAGAGTCGATCGAGTTTGTAAAATATTAATAAGAACATGCATTATGATACTATGACACAGCAGAAAGAACAGTTCGAAAGCCGTTGGGCGCCATTTTGTAACAATGGTAAGTGTAATTTCATATCAACCTACCAAAACCACTTCTCTGCTCAGGCAGGAACCCTGAAAAGCAATGACTTAATGGTGTCCCAGGATCGCCATCAATGTAAAGTAATCATAAGTAATTGCAACAAGGGTAGATTTGAAATTAACACTCGTATAGTTAAGAACAATTAAAATTTATTCACAATCTTTGTGGGCAATTCATTTATAAATTAATTCTTAATTAAGAATTTCTATTAGAGACAACAGACTACAAATAAATAATAAGTAATATTCAACATAAATCTAAAAGATGTAGCAATCTGCTGCGTCATAGTTACATGAACCGACATATTGAAATGCTAAATAAAATATCACCTGGTTATGGGTGCCAGCCTCATGAGATTCATGAGACAATAATAGAATCATGGTAATTCACTAACAAATATTCTATAAAATATAAACATGATCGACTAACAAGATATGAATAATTCTCACGGTCTCCAATCCACCAAACTGCAAGGCACGAACACACACCGATTCAACATGAGAGGCCAGCTGAAACTCCCGAGTCGAAAGAGCCCGCTCCTGCGTGCCCTCTCTCTCTCCAACGCATCGTGTTGACAGCCGTTAAAATCGTCGCGTGTATTTACTGTTATCAAACCTGTTGCAAGATTTGTCCAGGTCTTGGCAGCAGACTCGTCTGCCTACCTGCTGCGCGGCGGGTAGAATTGAGAGAGACTGGTTGAGGGTAGCCTTTTGACCTTTCTAGCCGAACCCTCTCAACCCATTGCCCTGCACCGCAGTTGGAGGGAGAATTCATACATCCGTCACTCCTGGACACACTGACCCCCCAATTCCTACCCACCCAATGGGTTTCCTGTTTCAATTGGATTAATTTGTTTTTTTAATGTCCTCTTCGGTTTTCTCCGTTGTCTGCTCTTCCTTCGGAGAGATAATATTTTTTTCCAAATTTTGACACTGCCTATTGCTGCCCGTGATTTCTTTTATTATCCTATTTCCTCCAGAAATGTGGGCAATATTTGTTGCCATTTTGCTCATAAACCCCAAAATTGTAATTGTTTTCGGGGTTAGTTTGCTAATTTTCTATTTGTTTAATTTAGTCGCACTGTTGTCGATGCAATTTTTTAGTTTTTTAAACTGCTTTCGAAGCTTTATTAATAGTTAAATCTTTTTGGATCCATCTTGAATTACTTTTTTTATTTTTTTTTTAATATAGTAAACCAAATTGTACATTTTTCCAATCTCAGATCATCAGTCTATTCTAATGCGTATCTGTGGTTTACTTTTGTCAAAAAATTTATGAAAATATATAATGCACTTTGTTTATTTGAAATAACAAAAAAAAACAAATTATTTAGTAGATGTATCTACTATTTTTCCGTAGAATAAAATATTGTTTGAATATATTTAAACACTATTAAAGCATCTTTTTACTTAAATTTATATATAACTTTATCGGTTTGTTCACTATTCAAGATTACGTAGAGGTAGAGGAATTCTCTGAAACTGGTAGAGGAAAGAGTGAATGGTAGACGAAGTCGGGGACACCCGAGGAAGACATGGCACGACCAAGTGAATCAGATACTTGAGTCGGGCGATGTCAAGAGTCAGAATAATAGAAGAGCATGTATGAAACGATGTATGAATGTGAACGAGACAAGGAGTGTGTGCCAAGATCGAGTTGTTTAGCGGTCCGTCTTCATGTGCACGTTGCGAGACTTGGGTTCGGACTTTTAAAGCCGTTATCTGTGAACGTATTTTTGAGACCCCACTTATTTCTGGATTTTGGATTCTTCTTAACCTTCTTATACTTACGCCCAACGGCATAACACGTATACTCGCGCACGGTGTCTCAGACCAAGATTTCCGTATACTCGCGCACGTTGTCTTAGACCAAGATTTCCGTATACTCGCGCACGGTGTCTCAGACCGAGATTTCATCTCGTCTGTATTATTTTAATTTTATTCTTTTTAAGAATTATTGGTATTTATCATAATAAGAGAAGGCGGTTTAATTGAAATAAAATAAAAGAAAAACATTAAAACTATTACTTTATTTGGTTGAAGCCGTTTTTAAACTAACAGAAAAATTTGTTCAATATCAAAAATAAACTTTTTCATGTTTTAATTTAAAAAAGAACTCTGATAACTTATAAATGAGAGTATCAAAAATTATTAAATATTATAAAAATTATAATAATTAGCATTTTTGGGTAGTAATTTTTACCTGGCAAAAAGACCGATAACAATAAAAAAGTGCCACACGTCCACTCAGCACCATGGCGTGCACCGCCCTAAACAATGCCTAACAACAAATTGAGAAGCTACTAAAAACCTCAATATACCATTGTTGTTAATTTTTGAGAAAACAACGAATTATTGATTTGTCGGTCTGAGAGACCAACGTGCGATTATAGGAAGGTTAAAAACGATTGGGTTGAAGAGGAATCAAAAATAAAATCTTCAAAATATAGCATTACAATAGACAGAATTAAATTAATAGAATTCGGTTCTTGGTGTGGGGGGCTGCAAGTACGAGTTACTTTAGAACGCCCCGTATTGTATTCAATGTTCTTTTATAAGTTTAAAGAAAAATGGATAATAAAATTTTATATTTTTTCGGTTTATCTTTCAATCGATGATTGAAGTTATAAAATGTTTTCCTACTGATAAGCATATCATATGACGGAATCATTATTTGTTTGAGAATATTTATGAATGATTAGTAGGATTGGTTATCGGGTCACTTTGATCAATTGTCAAGTGTTCTCTACAATGTCCTTCTACAATCTCTACTCCTTGTCGATTATTATTGAACTAGCACCCGCTAGACCGCTAAAACCCGCTTCGCAGGTTTGTGCTGATAGGACCTGCGGGCGGCTTTTAGTTCGGCTTCGCCCAGTTTGAATGTTGGTGACCATTTTATAAATCCGATAGGAACTGGTTCCAAAACTAGGCAATTCCTCGGATCCACTGTGATCCAGTGACAGCTAGTCGCCGAGACAAAGTAACCGTGACAAAGTAGCCGAGACACGCAACGACGTCATATGTAATATGATATATAGCAGGGATGGCCAACCGGTCGATCGCGGCTGTTAGTCCAGTCGATCGGACGCACGGGTCCGGCCAAAGACTCGAACCCAATAAAACCCGCACCCGCACAAGAACTCGGGCCCGTAGCTGCATAAGACCCGCACAAGAGCTTCGCGTATATGTCAATAATTTCGTTTTGCAATATCACGTGGTCCATTGAAATGTATCTGCAATTTTTTTAGAAATTTCATAAATATCACTATGATCAATGGAATTATTAAACGGATAACGGATAAATTCCACCAACTTCTCAATTTTCTTGAAATCACTAAGATGATTTTCGAAGTCTGATACCACTGCCATGCTTACAAATTGTTGAATTTTTTCCTTAACGCGATGGATCGGCATTTGAAAATCACACATTGTATGGTTCACATATTTGGTGGTTCTTAGTCGAAGTATGTTACAGTTAAAAATATCTGAACCGAAAATCGTTACATTTTAATGTTTGCCCTCTTAATAAAATTTTAAAAATACCACTTAATTGCATACTGAACTGTATTGTTTCATTTAAAATTTTAAGAAGTATAGGTATGATTGGTAGATCCAGTGGCGTGGGTGACGGTCGCCCGGGGAGGAGGAAAATTTCGTCGCCCCTTATTTGAGTACTTCAACCGCAGATTTTTAAGCGCCGGGTGGGGGGAGGGGGGATGCTTGAAAATCCTATTTTTTTATAACGACTTCATTTTATACTGATTTTTATAATCATATTTGACGAGTATTCTTTCAAAAAAAATCATGCTTATAAATTATACTACAAATTTATAAGTGATCTCGGAAATCGAGAATGGTATCCATGTAATAGGTTTCGCATCTCGAATTTTAACACTGTGTTTACAACACAAGACAGGTTCTAATTTAAGATACACGATGAATATGCTACATGATATTTAATTTATCGTTATATTCTGAAAAACTGGTTTAAATTAAATTTGTATTTTTACAAGATATTATTAGTTATTGTGAAATATTTTCATGCCCACCCCCCCCCCCCCCCCGTAGATCGCCTAGGGTTTAGTCAGTGAAGAGTAGATCTTCGGTCTAATCAAGTTGGCCACCCCTGATATATAGCATATAGCCGCGTTATACTATTACTCACAACTCGTCAAGTATCATCTTTCCATATCCGGAAAGATACTTTAATTCTATAAATCCGTAGTACATATGCCTAGGGAGGAAACGTCCACATGCGAGCTGATGGCGGAAAGAGCGACATCTTTTGACAGATTCTTGAAATAAAAACCGAATTACAACGGTAGCATTGTTTGAAATTTCACAAGCACAGATGTTATTTGTGGCGCGGCGCGTAAGGCGTGGTTTCAGATATGCAATCGAAGTCGGGTTCTGAAATTCAACCGCGCAGATGCAATGGAATTAATACAGTTTGATATTTAATGAGTAATATGGACAATAGGAACCAAATACCAAGATTACTCTAAGGCCTTCGATAAGTTAAACCACTTCATTCTAATTGAAAAATTAAATCAATTAAGCATCCATGGTGACTTACTTCGGTGATTCACTTCATGCCTTCGGAGCAGACTTCAATGTGTTTCAGTTGAAGGGCTCATTAAAAAAGATGCTTTTATCAAAAACAAAATCTCCAAAAAGTAGCATATTTAGAATAGTAAAAATAAATACTACTTGTGAAATGAAAGAAAAGCTTCACAAAGTATCCTAAACTTTAAACGAGCCGACTTCAATTCAATTAACTGCTATCTATCAAATACAGACTGGTCTTTTTTATCCGATGAAAACATTGATGTTACTGTAGATAAACTTTATTTATACTTTTCTAATACCATTGAATCACATGTACCTTTTTACACACCGAAAAGCTATACCTATCCGGTTTGGTTTTCATCAGAGCTTACAGCCTCTCTTCAGCAAAAAAGAGTCAACATAAAAAATTCAAACGAAGTAAATCCATAAATGATTATATAATCTTCAGCAATATTAGGAAAAAATGTAAAGATCTTTCCAGTGTTACAAAATGTATATAACCTCTATTGAGGACACTGTTTTTAAATCCAAAAACCTTTGGAAATTTCTTAAAAAAATAAACAATGAAAACACAGACTACCCGCCAATAATGCAAATGAAGGGAATCAGTGCAAACAATACACAGGACATTGTAAACCTTTTTTCGGACTTCTTCAAAAATGTATATGATGAAGAAACCCCAGATGATAAAATACCTGAGTACATATTTAATAAGACGACACACTTAACAAATTGCCAAATCACACAAAAGTGCTGCGAACAGAAATTACTTTCCTTAGACACTGAAAAATCCGCTGGCCCAGACAACATTCCACCAATATTCCTCAAAAAATGCTCTAGTACATTATCTAAACACTCACTTCACTATTCAACCGTCTCTTGTCCCTTGGACATTTTCCAGACCGCTGGAAATCTAGCTTCATTACACCGATCTACAAAAAAGGAGATGACACTGACATAACTAACTATCGCCCCATTTGTATACAATCAGTACTGCCTAAGCTTTTTGAATCACTCGTCTTTGATGAAATTTATCCCAAATTAATAAACCAAAAACAACACGGGTTTATCAAAGGAAGATCTACCGCAACTAACTTAATGGTATTTCAAAACTTCATAATATAATCTTTTGCAGAAAATAAACAAGTCGTCTGCATATATACAGACTTTTCGAAAGCATTCGACAAAGTATCCCATAAACTACTAATCCGAAAACTATTTGCCTTAGGAATAAGGGATAACATGCTAAAATGGTTTAGTAGCTATTTGTTAAATCGTAAACTGTTCGTTAAAATAAAATCTTGGATGTCGAAATCTTTCTTGGCTACTAGTGGCCAACCGCAAGGTAGTCACGTTGGCCCGGTTTTATTCCTCATTTTCATCAATGATGTAACCAATTGCTTCAACGATGTCGAGGTATTGCTCTTTGCTGATGACATCAAGCTATACAAGAAAATGTTTTTGTTAATGTAAGTACTGGTTTACTGCTTAATATCCCCGTATGCATGGAAATTGGAGGGTCTAGAGTCGATCAAATAAATGTAGCTTCGTTCAATAAAAAAGTAGAGTCTTGACGTGTGCGGTGAAGGAGGAAACCATATGTTTCCTTTTTTTTTACATTAACTCCACACAGAAAATAATTTCCCTCAGGGCCTATGTCATCTGGGATGCTGTGTGGAGGGTCTTTTTGAGGAGAGGAAGGAATGAACATTGGTCTTGAAGAGACCCACGTTGTAGGAGGGAGGAAACACAGATGCCGGCAAATCGTTCCATAGCCGAGCTGTTGAACTCAAGAACGAGTCGAAAAAACGACCCGTTCTCATGTGACAAATGTCAACCGTGTACATATGTTGGGCGCGCGTTTGGCGTGTCTCCCGACTATGCACCGGTGCTGAAGGGATCAATGACGCTAGTTCCTCAGAGCATCTTCCATTGAAATACCGGTAGAACATGGATAGCATTCCCACCCGACGCCTGTGCTCTAAAGATTGCAATCCGTTCGTTAAGATGGGAGAATCTATCAAACGGACCGCCCGTTTTTGCACAGAGTCGAGGGTATTTTTCAAGTATTTTGGAGCTCCAGACCAGAGGTGGCTGGCAAATTCAACCGTGGGGCGCACTTGCGATTTGTACAGGGTTAGCAGTTGTGTACTATTAAAGTATCTGCGGGCCCTGTACAGTACGCCCAGTTTTTGAGAAGCTAACTTTACTCTGGCTTCGATGGAGCCCCCACACCTGAGCTGGTCACTTATAGTTACACCAAGCATATCAATGGAAGGTCTGTTCGGAAGATTGCTTCCGTTGAAGGAGACAAGATTTTCATTTCGATCCCTTTTAGACGTAATCAGACATGATTGGGTCTTTGAAACATTGAATTCGACGAGGTTATTCTTACCCCAAGAGAAAACACTCTCGAGGTAACCATCCATTCTTTGCTTCAAAGCCCTCCGAGCCGTTGGAGTTTGTGTTCCCTTTGGGGGCTTGTCAAACGAAAAGCTGTCATGGACTGTACTGTCATCCGCGTAACAATGAATTGGTGCACACGACAAAAGGTCGTTGATGTGCAACAAAAACAAAGTCGGGGACAGAACCGATCCCTGTGGGACGCCAGCATTTATTGGATGCGAGGAAGAGGTGAAACCATCAGCAACCGTCTGAATTGACCTCTCCCTCAAAAAGTCGGCAATCCACGTACACAGGGATACGAGAAGTCCGTAAGATGGCAGTTTGTTGACAAGTCCTCGATGCCAAACCCGGTCAAAGGCCTTGGAAGTGTCCAGTGCGACCGTTTGGGTCTCACCGAAACGTTCCAGGCACCGCCCCCAAACATGCATCACATATGCGAGAAGATCGCCGCACGAGCGGTTCCGCCGGAATCCGTATTGACGGTCGTTAATGATTTTGTTCTTCTCGAGATATGTGAGCAGTTTGTCGTTGATCACACGTTCCATCACCTTGGACAAAACTGATGTGATCGCTATGGGGCGGTAGTTGGCCGGGTTGGAGCGATCACCCTTCTTTAGAATAGGATGGATGACCGCTTTTTTCCAACCAGAGGGCACAATACCAGACTTCAGGGACATTTTAAAGAGCTTCGTCAAAATTGGAGCGATTTCTGCAGCGCACCTCTGTAATACCAGGGCAGGTATTCCGTCAGGCCCACTAGCTTTATTAAAATCAAGCCCTCGTAAGACTAGGAGTACATTCCGATGCCGGATCCTCAGCTTATTTTCATGTGAAAACCGCAGTGAGGAACCGACGTCGGGACAGCACCTTGATCGCTGAGGGTTGAGTTATCCTTATAACGCCGTGGGAAAGTGGTGGGGTCCCCTCCAATATACAAGAAAATAACCGATATAAATCATTGCCATATACTACAGTCAAACATTAGTAAGTTTAAAGATTGGTATGCACCATAAAATAATTCATTTTTAAATGTAGAAAAATGCAAAACCTTGACTTTCTTCAGAAATAAAAATCCGGTATTATTCGAATATTCCGTCAATAATACAGCTTTAGAAAGAGTTACAGAAATGAGATCTGGGAATTATTTTGGATGAAAAACTAAGTTTCGCCAATCATATCTATAAAATTGTGAACAAAGGTATGAAAACCCTAGGCTTCGTATTACGAACAACTAAAAATTTTAATTCCTTACAAGCCATAAAGCTAATGTACGTATCTTTAGTTAGGAGCCTAATCGAATATAACTCAGTAGTTTGGTCCCCAACCTACAAAATTCACATTAATAACATTGAGCGAATTCAAAAAAAAATTCTGCGTTTTATCAATTTTAAATTAAATATCCCAGTTGAAGACTTGAAATAGATTACATATTAAATATTCTAAAAATACATACATTAGAAGACAGACGTAAAATAAACGCTTAACATTTTTATTCAAAATATTTAACTCTAAATTCGACTGTTGTGAACTCTTGCAACTCATTAACTTACGAATACCCACAGTAACAACACGACAAAATACAATATTCTATAGCAGCACTCATAAGCGTAACTACATTGCCCACTCTCCGATACAACGACTTCACACCATGGGGAATAAGTACTTGGGTGGACATTTTCAATATTAACTTGGCGAGTTTTGTGGATCATCTAAAAAAATTATTTCAACACTATCACTAAACACATCTTGTAAACCAATAAAATAGCTGTATTTCTCTGTTTATGTTTATGTGTTTGTATGACTTGTTGTATGACTTTTATCTAATGTTGTTTTATTTGTATTGTTTCCTTAGTTTCGAAGTATCTGCCAAATTAAAATTACACTACAAATCATGTAAAAGCCCTCTGGGCGTCAAATAAATAAATAAATAAAAAATAAATAGTAATTTTTTCACGAACACGGACAGAGACCAGGGCCCGGACTTTTAATGCCGTTATCTGGACTTTATTTCGCTAAATCGAATAAAATTTTGGATTCCTCTTAAAAATGATGGGCTGAAAAATACTTAACAAAATCTTCAAAAAGTAGCTCTTGTGGAAAATTCATTATTTTCATGGGCGCGTTGCGAGACTTGGGCTCGGACTTTTAACTCTAGAACAGTACCCGAGGTACTCCAGCACCCATCTTTTTTACATAAGAATAAACATTTATTCATTATCAATTTACATAGACTTTTATGGCACTTATTTTAGTCTCACATAATACAATTAGGCCCAAAGAAAGCAATTGACGCTGTTCAGTTAAAAATAGATGCGCTGTCTAACGAGTGGAAGGACCAGTACACACAAATTCTGGGATGTTTGAGCGTTCTCCAAGAAGAAAACACCAACCTCCGGCAAGAAGCCCAGTCACTCCGAGATGCACAAGATGAGATGGAGCAACGCAAAATTTATAAACTACTGGAAAATTTTCAACGTGATATTATATCTAGGATTTCAAACATAGATAAAAATATTAGTGAAATTAAATCATTGGAGAATTACTGAAAATCAACATCAACAAACTTAGACAAAAATATGAGTACAATTAAATCAATAGAGAATTCCTCAAATAATTTTACTAAAAACCATAGAAAATCAACATCAATCACCAATACTCAACTGTCCTCGTCTGCAGATCAAGGTACGGTTCCCGAGGGAATGAAAAAAATATTGAAAGGCCCGCCTTTGGAGGAAGAAAAAGTAAACATACTTATATTTGGTGACGAAGGTGGCAAACGACTGAGGAGAAGAATTAAAAAAAAACTACTGATTCATGGTAAATGCTGTAGTCATATTTATCCAGATGCTACATTTGATAATTTTATGTCAAATGTTTTACACGAAAGCAGAAATCTAACCAAAATGGACAACGTTATTTTGTTTCCGGCTAAACACGATAAATCGCCTACAAATCTACTTAGTAATCTCCACTACGTAATACAAAACCTCAAACATACAAACATTGCAATACACCCTGTCACAGAAAACAGGTACCTAAATGTGTCCAAGCTTGTAACATATATTCTTGTCAGAAACCAATAAACTAGAGCAATCGACTACCATCTCAAGATAGTGGGGAAAAGGCTGAGGTCCAAATCGAATGTTTAAGGAAAAGAGTAGTTAGAGATATAAGAACAACTTAATTTATTACTTGAAATTGGCAAACAAATAGTTGTATAAAATATAAATACCTGCATTATTCAAATAGGTTGCAATACGGAAAGAGAGAGAGAGATTGTTTAGGCCGTTAATTAAAGATACGCCGTTACGGAATGTCGTCGCGGGTAGAATGGCCACCAGAGAAGAGGCTCGAGGCTCGAACCAGGGGGGCCAAAAAGCAGGAACCTCCACAGGCCATCCGCGTGTCAAATGGTCTTCCTTCATCAACAGTAAAGAGGCTCGAGGCTCCCAACCAGGAGGCCAAAAGCAGGAATCTCGGCATGCCATCCGCGTGTCCAAGCGGTCTTCCTTCATCAACAGGAAAGAGGCTCGAGGCTCCCAACCAGGAGGCCAAAAGCAGGAATCTCGGCATGCCATCCGCGTGTCCAAGCGGTCTTCCTTCATCAACAGGAAAGAGGCTCCATCAGCCTGGCGTGCCCAGAATACGATAAAGCCACCTCTCTTATATCGGTCGGCAGTCACACAACTATTACCGGTCGGCAGATTGTTAAAATTTCACGGCTTCAACAGCCGAAAACCACGCGCCATTAGCAGAACGCAACAACAAAATCTCCAGGCATCTGCCGACAGCTCGACGCGAAATCACTGGCTCCTTCGCCACTACACGGCATCACCAACTCGTGATCCAAAATAAAAATATTTAAGGCTTCCAGCACTTAACAAAAATCAATCTCGCCTTCAAGGCTCAAAAAAATTTCCTCCCCGGTCAAAGACGCAAACTCACACCTGCCGCCATCTTTCCCGAATTTCCGTTCTTTTCTATCTCCGGTTGAAAGTTTGACCAACCACACCAGGATAAAATTTAAAATCGAATTAAATTAAGAAAAAAGTCGCCAGTACCTACTAACAAAATAGATATGTTACAAGCTGAACTATGAAATTAAAAAAATAGTTCAAATGTTTAAACATGCTAGATTCACTGACCGCTTAGAATATCAAGAAATACAAAATCGCCCTGAAAACACCTTAAACAACAAATGCACACCAACTCCAAACAACTGGGATCCGGAAACAGAGAATGTCGAAACCTCGAGCTGACGTGAAAAGAGTCGGAATGTCAGATCCACCTTCAATATAATGCGTCAAAGTCTACAATGTGCTCAAAATAATAGTGCAAAAACTAAACAGCCTTCCATCCAGAATCTTTCTGATCATAAAAATACTGAAGAAAAACTATAAAAAACACATTAGAATCAAAAATATATCGTGCCACAAACGTCCGAGCACATCAAAAGGACAAACCTCAATGTCCTTTCTGTACCTAAATGTGAGAAGCTTCAGAGGTAAACTAGATGACATTAAATGCCTACTAAAATCAACAATCTCGAACTTCAACATTATCCTCCTGTGTGAGACCTGGCTAAAAGAAGCGGACCTAAAGTACATCAACCTAGAAGGATACAAACACGAAACATCTTGCCGGCCGCAGGGGATTGGTGGCTACCTTAGATTTATATATAACTGGATGAATGACTCGCGTAAATTGGCCGGTCTTCCGGTTTTGACGGCCGCCATCTTTAAAGAGGGCAAAAGATACAAGAACTCAGGGAACTTCGTAGGGGGAACTCGCAAATCCCAAGTTTTTTGTTACTAAAAATGATATTAAATATTTTTCCTTTCTGTTTTCAGTTGTGTGGCATAATGAATTGTAATAAAGTAAAACTGCGACTTTGTATATTTCGCGTAAATAAATCGCAATATATTTAAAAAAGGATCATTGGAACAACTTTATATAAGGAAGATTAATTTCAAAGTAAATTTAAATACTGAAATTTCATTCAAGGTATCACAAGACATGAAGTTCTACATTGGTTTATAACTTGTGATAATCTTACATTGTCTTATTGTGGTAATCTTACATTGTCTTAGATCAGTAACACTGGCGTAGGTGGGGTAGGTAACGATATGTTGAGAAACAGAAAAAAACTACAGGATTTAATAGGTGTATCATTTTTCATTCTTTGACAGCCTCCGTGGTCCCGAGGTAAGACTCTCGACTCACAATCCGAAGGTCGCGGGTTCGAACCCGGCGTGCGCAAATAAATTTTATATGATTAATTTGTGTTATTACACAATTTATTCATTTAAAATAATATATAGTATATTTGCGGCACGTTCCAGAGTGGAAGATACTATCAGTATCGCCCTGGTGTAAGACCACCATTCAGAATTGAAACGTTGCTTGAAATGGCTTTAGCCGTGTTTAGTGACCAGATCTGAATAGCCAGGTACTTCCCCACCTTCCTCTTCCCTATCTCCTTCCCCTCCCCACTACCTTCAGCCTCACAACATACCCCAATTGGGTATGCCATAGTCTCACTGGCTCCAGACGGGAGCAGTTGGGACTCTTGTGCGGTATTTCATGTAAAAAAAAACAAAAAAATTCTTACAAAATTACAATTTTTATCGGAACATCATGTGCCATTAACATGCTAACACTAAATGTACCGAAAAGCAAGAAAAAATAACAGTCATACATAATAAATGGCCAAAATATATTTTTTTAATGTATTAAACATTTATATAACTTATATGCAGACAAAAATTGTATACATTAAATAATATAAGTTTGTGGAATTTCTGCCAAAAGTTTGTTTTATTGTTATGTACATTTTCTATTGAAAATATTCTTGCAAAGGTCTTCAACCTTAATAGCGCAGAATATTTTTTTTAAGTATTAAAAATTTGTATAACTTATGTGCAGACAAAATTTTTTTACATTATATAATAGAATTTTGTGGAATTTTTGCCTAAAGTTTGCTTTATTATTATGTACATTTTCTATTGAAAATATTCTTGCAAAGGTCTTCAACCTTAATAGCGCAGAATATTTTTTTTAAGTATTAAAAATTTGTATAACATAAGTGCAGACAAAATTTTTTTACATTATATAATAGAATTTTGTGGAATTTTTGCCTAAAGTTTGCTTTATTATTATGTACATTTTCTATTGAAAATATTCTTGCAAAGGTCTTCAACCTTAATAGCGCAGAATATTTTTTTTAAGTATTAAAAATTTGTATAACTTATGTGCAGACAAAATTTTTTTACATTATATAATAGAATTTTGTGGAATTTTTGCCTAAAGTTTGCTTTATTATTATGTACATTTTCTATTGAAAATATTCTTGCAAAGGTCTTCAACCTTAATAGCGCAGAATATTTTTTTTAAGTATTAAAAATTTGTATAACTTATGTGCAGACAAAATTTTTTTACATTATATAATAGAATTTTGTGGAATTTTTGCCTAAAGTTTGCTTTATTATTATGTACATTTTCTATTGAAAATATTCTTGCAAAGGTCTTCAACCTTAATAGCGCAGAATATTTTTTTTAAGTATTAAAAATTTGTATAACTTATGTGCAGACAAAATTTTTTTACATTATATAATAGAATTTTGTGGAATTTTTGCCTAAAGTTTGCTTTATTATTATGTACATTTTCTATTGAAAATATTCTTGCAAAGGTCTTCAACCTTAATAGCGCAGAATATTTTTTTTAAGTATTAAAAATTTGTATAACTTATGTGCAGACAAAATTTTTTTACATTATATAATAGAATTTTGTGGAATTTTTGCCTAAAGTTTGCTTTATTATTATGTACATTTTCTATTGAAAATATTCTTGCGTAAGTGTTCAATCTTAATAGCGCAGATTTCTCATTTCTTACACATCTCTTAATTTTTTAAGGGAAATCTGTAATAATTAGTACATAAAACATTAGTTGTGTTATTTGAAATTATTTATTTACCGAGAAATAATCCTTTCATATATAATAATAACAGGAATAAGAAACAGAGATGACGTGAAAGGAGAGCACATATAAATGAAGAGCAATGACAATACAAATGTAATATAAAAAGTAGGTACTTATAGAAGATAGATACAAGTCCTAGCATGAAGAAGGTTTCAGAGGGTTTAAAAATTACACATTGCGTATCGACTGTCGTGAGTCATTTAGGCTTACACCAAAAAATTCAATGCTTTGACTTGAATTGACAAGTCTCGTCATTCTGGACAAAGGATAATGATGGTATTCATAATTAGTAAAATGTTGATGGAGGAACAGCAATTCGTTATTTCGGAGTCTACGGGAAGGGATGTTAAACTGGACTAATTGTAACAAAGCAGGGGGGTTAGAAATACTGTAGATAATTTGGAATATGCAAATTAGATCAGAGTATTTTCTACGTTTTTCTAAAGAAATGTAATATTATTTATGTTGATATATGAAGTCATTTACTCACCGGTGAAAAGATATATTTTCTTCCTTCGCTGTACCGATTCGTACAATTATATGAAAAACACGAAAAAACCATTTTGTTAATATCAATATAAAGCCGAGCAGAGTCAAACTTCAAACAGACGGCTGCTGGCCGCTTCTTTTGCCCGATTTAAAGATGGCGGACGTCGATTTCCGGTGGACTGCTCAAAATTCGCTACGGTAAAGAGAGTCATCCATCCAGTTATTATATAAATCTATGGTGGCTACCTACTTTCCATTGGCCTCCCTACTTTCCGGGTCCCGACCCGGAAAGTAGGGAGATCCTGGGTTCAAGTCCCAGAGGTGTAAATATCTTTTTCTGATTTTTCTGTTTCCAGATTCTCGATTAAGTTTCGCTCATAATGTCTTCATTTAATTAAAATATTACAGTTTGAGGTTTTACTCATAAAAAGTAAAAAAAAAATAATAATAGATCATATACTTACAGATACAAAACTATCATACTCACTAACGAACTGTGATAATTCCATATCCGATCACAATATACTACTCCTTGACGTAATTCACAAGTATGTTAAAAGCAAAACTTTAAAATCGTCCCAAAAATATATACATTAATCTTGATCAAAGAATGATATCACCAAAAATCCCTTTCATCTAAATATGAATGTCAACTCGGTATTAAATTATGACAATCTTGTAAGCTACCTCACAAATAAAATTAATTCTAATAACACCACCAAAATCAAAACAAAAAACACAAATAACCCGGACTGGATAACCAAAGACCTTATAAAATTAATCAATAAAAGAAATAAATTACATCTGAAACTAAAAAAACAACCAAATAACACATTATTAAAAGCAGAATTTTTTTAAATAAGAAATAATATCACTACAACAAAACGAAACTTCAAACAAACACACTACAATAGTCTTTTTAAAAAATGCGAAAATAACAGTAGAAAAACTTGGAACTTGATTAACAATATTCTTACGAATCAATCTTACACTTCGAGAAGTTTTTCTAATAAATTAATCATTAATGATGAAATAATCACTAAAAATGTAGAGATATGCGATATGCGACAAATTTAACAATTTCTTTTGCAACATTGGCTCCTCCTTACCCGAAAATATACATGGCAAAGTCAAATACAATACAGCCAATGAAATAACGTTAGTGCATGACAGCATTGAATCTTTATATCTTCAACCAATTACAGAGTTAGAACTAAGTCAAATATTAAAATCTCTAAAATCAAATGCAAGTGCTGGTTACGATTCACTCAAATGTAAGACAGTGCTAAGTCTCTCCACATAACCTATTTTAACAAAATTAATCAATCAATGTTTCAAAGAGGGAATTTTTCCTGATAGCTGTAAAATTGCTAAGGTGTTACACAAGCTAAAATTGTTAAGGGTCACAAGTTAAAATTGCTAAGGGTCCAAAACAAATACCTCAAACTACAGACCCATCTCAATTTTGCCGATTTTATCAAAAATTTTTGGGCGTGTAATTTACGAAAGATTAAACAATTTTCTGTTAAAAAAATCATTTTTATATAAAAAACAATATGGCTTTAGGAAAAAATCGAACACACTAGGAGCAATTAATGACTTAATCAGTAAACTTAGGAGCGGCATTGATGGTGGAAATTATATTTTATCTTTATTAATTTATCTTTATATCTCTATTATCTTTATTACTTTATGGCAATACATACTAAAACATCTTTTGGCCAAAGAAACTATTTGTACCAAGCTCCAATTATGTTTAATATTCTGCCAGACTACATTAAATCTTCCAATTCATTAGCTAAACTTAAAAAGAATGTTAAGATATTTGTGTTAACAGAGGATTGGCATACTATTTTTTCATCCTTGTCCTTTTTTAAATAATAAGATTTCAATTTTTAAATAATAAGATTTGTTTTTTAGTAATATTTGTTTTTTGAAAAATAAGCTTTTTTTAAAAATATTTATTTTTATTGCCAAAATTGGAGTGTCACCCTAAATGTTTTGAACTAGCTTTGTTTCTTGGTGGGTATAGTAATTAAAGATTTATTTATGGTCTATATTGTTACAAATCATACTTAAATTACCCATCTGGTCACTAATATGATATTTTTATTTATTACTTTATTATAATATTTTAGTATTTTAAATGAAGTGTATTTTAGTATTTTGTGTGTGTAAAATCACTCAAATTTATAAAAGTTAACCTCAACACAGGCCTAGTCCCAGTGAGGTTAATTTTTTTTTGTATGTAAAAATAAAAAATAAGAATGTATGGTGAGAAGTTAAATAAATAAATAAATAAAAATTTGTGGATCTTCAAAAAGCCTTTGACACAGTTAGCCACGACATACTTCTCGAAAAACTGAAGAAAATTGGTCTAGTTGGTCCTGCTCTTAATCTATTCAAATCATATCTTAGCAATAGAAAGCAATTCGTTAGCATTAACAATCAAAATAGCCACTACCTTCCAATAAACTATGGAATTCCGCAGGGGTCCATACTAGGTCCACTACTTTTCCAAATTTACATAAATGATATTTCGCAATTAGATTTAAATGGTAAAATCTTTTTATATGCAGATGATACTGCAACTGGGGTAAAGATTTAAACATCTTATTAGAGAATGCACAAATAGACCTAGAACAAAATCAACAGTTGGCTCAAATAAAATATTTTAACAATGAACGTAAAAAAAAAACAGGATACATGATATTAAGCTCAACCCGTAAAATAATTCCTCCTCATGTACCCTTAAAAATTGAAAAGAACGACCTGCAAATCCTGATCCAGGAAAAATATCTTGGGTTGTGCAATGATCAACATTTGACTTTTAAACAGCATATACAAGGTATTAAAGACAAAATCATCCCCTTAATTAGTGTATTCAGCCGGCTATCACATCTGTTGCCAAATAAATTAAAAAAGGTTTATATTTTACTCTCGTTCACTCACACTTAAATTATTTGATTGAAACCTGGGGAAACACATGTGAAACATATATAAATGAACTACAAGTAATACAAAACAAGTTAATCAAAAAACTATTTCACTACAAGCCTAGAACATCCACAAAAAAAGTATGTATAGAAACAAAACTATTAACATTAAAAAAACTGTATGAATACAATACATGTCTCCTTATATACAAAATAAACAATAAACTCATACATACAACACAGAATTCATTAAAACATCCAAAGTACACAAACACTTTACACGACAACACGATAACATACATTTAAACACCATCCACACTAACTATGGTAAACAATCCATTGGTTACGAGGGGGGCAACTTATATAATTGCCTCCCAAACGACATTAAAAAAGAAAAAAAGGTGGGTAAATTTAAAAAATAAATGTTAATTCTTGATAAACAGAGTAATGAAATGGAGTAGCGATGTATTATGGTGTTTAGTTTGATTTAATGTATTTAATTATTTCAGGTTAATATGAGTGAAAATGTAATTTTCTTTTTTAATAGAATAAAAAACAAAAAAACGCAGTAGAATGTGCTACGTTGACATCCATGGCATTCCAGAAGCAAAGGGCAAAAATTTGATCACCTCAATAGAGAAAATAGGATCCAACATTAATGTCCCACTTCCAAATAGCTGTGTGGTGTCAGCGCACCGCGTCGCTCGCGGTCACTCGTCGCCCTCCAACCGTCCACGCATTGTTTTTTTTAAATTTATTTCTATTCTTGTACATACACTTTACAAATAATTACATAGTTTACATAGATAATAGGTTTAGTAATAAGAAAAAAAAAAATGTTAAAGATCCGTAACTGTATGTAAATAGGTTAGTCGTAGTGTTTTGTGAACACCTCACTAGGCGAACCTGTGCTGAGGTGTTCCCATGTTTGGAAGCTATTCTGTCGACCTAAGTAGAAACATCGTATCCTCCTTGATATTGTCAAGAAGGGCACTGTGGGTCGACCCATGGCGGCAGTATCATACACATAAATTAAAAGATTAGTTTCGGTGGGATCTATATATACAGTTGTTCTTAGAATCTAGATTATGAGTAAGATAAATAATTGTCTTGATAAACGGTAGATATATTTTTCTATGGACCACGCGCCAATGGTATAATCACGGATATTGTGGTAATATTTTCTGTCTCGAAACAAAGTTTATTTAATTATATTTTTTAATTAGGTGTTATAATTTTTTTGAGCAAATTGAATACCTTGTTGTTTGATCCAGTCTTTTATGTGTTTTTTGAGAACTATGGTAGATGAATTTGTAGTTAGTAGTTGCTTCAGTGTGGTGGGCATGCAGTTATATAGTTTGGTTGCGTAGTACTTAAAGTTTCTTTGCCCGTGTGAGGTATGAGTTATTGGTATATTTAGTGTTTTATTTGTAGAGGCCCTGGTTTTAATTGATAATTGGGTTTGCATTGGAACGTGGAGTTTATGTTGGAAGAAGTAAAGTAGAACAGATTTGGCATAGAGTTGTCTTATTGTCATGACGTCTAGTGTTTCGTAAATTACATTTGAGCTTGTGTAGCGAGGAACTTGGAGGATAAGTTTGATTGTTGCCTTTTGAATTTTTTCTATTGGGTCAATTGTTGTATTCGTTGCAATTCCCCAAGCCAGTATGCCATTTAAGATAATGGATTGACAAAGTGCAAATAATATGGTTCTGAGGATTGTTCTTGGAAATATGTTTTTAATTGTGTTAAAAATTGACATACTACCGGCATCTATGGGTTGCTGGAGCAAACACCTATGGTTTTTTCTACTTGAACAAATGGTGCGAACCTTGGCTAGTGAATGAGTCCGGTAGATTGGCAGTAATCTGTTTTAACCACCTCATACAAACGTCAGATATTTATTGTTTATATTTATGTTCTGTCAATGTGTGCATTTTTTTTACTCTATAAAAAGGCTAGTTTTTATGTTTCACTGCTTCTTTTCTTCGCAAGTTCAGTTAGTAAAACAACTGCCAGATGTTGGTCTGGCGTATTCAGTATTATCACCGTTATTTACACATTTAAAACATGTTACCTGTGATTTAAAAATATAAAGTGGAAATTCTAGCAAAAGAGTTTTTTATTAAAAAGGATCCTAACAATTTTAACATGGTCCTTACGAGCCGTATGGCAATCAGAGGATTGCTAATGTAAAACCAAGAACCAGCTGCCAAAAAAATCGCAATACAGATGACCAAAGATACCGGAAGGATAAAGATGACCAAGGAAGACTGGAACCACAGCAAATGAGTTTTTAGTGCCTTCCTACCCATAATTCATATCCTACCCATAATTTATTCAGACCTCATATGTAGTTTTTAAACAAGATTAATCCCACATATATCGTATTGTAAAAAGTAAAAGCACAACCCACGTACAGATTTTATGCAAGTCATGTTACTCGATTAATGATTGAACAATAGGTAAAGTGTCGTCAATAGCATATTCTAGGAATATTGTCGTTGTTATTCTTCAGGCAGGTAGATTCTCAAATAAATAAATACGCATTGTCGGAACACATTTTGTCAGTGATTAAATTACGAAAAGGTATTGTGCCCAAAATGGATAAAATCAAATCTTTAATAGCCAAGAGGGGCGTAATTAAAGGAAAATTAACGCGTTTCGCGGATTCTATAAACTCCTTGTCCGCGAATGAAATTAAACTGAGGTACGACCGAATCAAACCATTGCTAGATCAATTCGAATCTATACAGGACGAAATTGAAAGTTTAACAGACTCAGAGGAACTGGAAAATTCTACTCAACGCGAGGCATTTGAAAATCAATATTTTTCAGTATTGGCAACAGCCAAAGGGGCTATTGAGTCCGTGGAACAGGGGAGGGTAGACATAAAACTTCCAACACTCCAGTTGAGGGAATTTGATGGGAATCAACAGGATTGGGTGAACTTCGTCGAAACCTTTAAAACTTTGGTTCATAATAACGGTTCCTTGAGCAACGTACAAAAATTCTTTTACTTGCAATCTACACTGAAAGGGAACGCATTGAAAATAATTGCTAATCTAGAAGTTTCGGAATTAAATTACCTTTCGGCATGGGAATTGTTGCACGAAAGATATGCGAATCTCAGGGCTACCGTACATAAACATATCCAAACTCTATTTCAATTAAAAGATATGAAACATGAAGAGCCTGTAGCATTATTAAGATATTTAATTGATGAAACCAATGTAAATTTAAAGGCTTTACAAAACATCGGAGTCAAAGTAGATCAATGGGATCCTTTGATTATTTACATAATTTCAAATAAATTAGATGTAGCTACTCGGGAAAATTGGGAACAATATACATTGCAAGGTGAATTACCCACATTAAAGGAATTCTTAAAATGTTTATCTGCTAGGGCGCAAGTATTGGAGCTTATGAATGCTTCAGAGAAAAAATCTTCTAACCTACATAAAACGCAAATAGGCAACAATAATAACAAAAAAGATTCATCGGTATTCTTGGCAATAAAGGCAAACAACTGCATTTATTGTAATGATAAAGGTCATCAAATTTATTTTTGCAAAAAATTTCTAAAATTAAAATTACAGAACAGAATTGATGCTACGAAATCAATCCGGGCGTGTTTTAATGTTTGAGGTTGGGTCATCAAGCACAGAGTTGCAAAACAAACCTGACCTGCAAAATTTGTGGCAAGTATAGCCACAATACTCTACTTCACAAGGAGGTGCCTCCGCAGGAGACCTCAAATATGGATGCTAATAACGAGGTTATAGTATCGAATTTTTCTTCATCAGAAAAGGCAGAAAAAATAATATTATTGTCAACCGTCAACATAGGAGTTGTGGGGGCCGACAATAAAATTTTTAAGGCTCGCGCCTTGATTGATTCTGGCGCGCAGAGTAATTTTATGAGTGCTGAATTTGCTAATAAATTAAATTTACCATGTGAATGGATAAACAAACCCGTGTCGGGGATCCATAATAATATTACGCACATAAAGAGGAGAATTTCAGTGGAGATGACTTCGCTTAATTCTGATTATAAACGCGAAATATCATGTCTGATTTTACAGGAAATTACAACCAATTTACCACAAGTGACAATGGCGAAAAAAGAGTTCAAACTACCACCAGGACTGGAGCTGGCAGACCCGAACTTCAATATAGCCGCACCCATCGACATCCTGTTGGGCGCGGAGAGCTTCTGGGAAATGCTAAGCAACGATAGATTGAAACTCGAGTCGGGACCAATGCTTCAACGTACGCAACTAGGATGGATCGTGTCCGGTCCGATCAACGTGTACCCCAAACAAAGGCCTGTATCAGATTTTTGCAGTTTATCTATAAATAAGTTGAGTCATCAAATAGAAAAATTTTGGAAATTGGAAGAGATTAATTCCACTAAAATTCAAACTCAAGAAGAAAAGGCTTGCGAAGCCAGTTTTGTTAATACTCATACTAGAGAAGACGACGGTAGATATGTAGTAAGTTTACCGCGTCGGGCATGCATTGATCAGTTGGGAAACTCATTGCTCACTGCCGAAAAGAGATTTAAAAATATGGAAAGAAAATTTGTGTCACATCCCGAGTTGAAGACACAATATGTAAAATTCATGCGTGAATATGAAGAATTGGGACACAGAGTTGTGTGACCGGTCAATAGGGGATCGTGAATCCTATTTTTTACCGCATCATGCTGTAGTGAAAGAATCCAGCACTACTACTACAGTGAGGGTCGTTTTTGACGGCTCCGCCAAAACCTCAAATGGAATATCCCTCAATGAAGCCTTGATGACAGGACCTGTTATACAAAAAGATCTATATAACCAACTATTGCATTTCAGGAAACATCAAATAGTCATGACTGCCGACATCGAGAAAATGTACCGCCAGATTAACATGTGTGAAGATGACCTTGACCTTCAGAAGATAGTATGGCGCGAGTCACCACAGGAGGTGCTCAAGCATTATCGTCTGAAGACCGTGACTTATGAGCTGTCACCTTCCTCTTTCTTGGCCACAAGATGCTTAAAGCAAATTGGTATGGATAACAATTTAATTTTTCCTAGAGCTAGTCAGGTCATAGAAAATGACTTCTATATGGATGACTTGTTAACGGGAGCAGATGATCTGGAATCCTGTAAGAAGTTAAAAGGAGAATTAATCAGCATCTTGTCATCTGCGGGGATGACGTTGAGGAAATGGAGGTCAAATGCCTTGGAATTGTCAGCCGAGTCGGGCCAAGCTAAGTGTGCCGAATCAGGCAATTCCGACAAAATTATTACTGACAATCCAAAGACTGAGAAAATATTAGGATTAATATGGAACAATGAATCTGATTATTTTTCTTATGTGATAATGAAGCCATCAGGTCCAACCGAGAGCAAGCGAAGTCTTGCATCGCATCAACCTTCGATCCATTGGGACTCCTAGGACCGATAATAGTCATAGCCAAGTTGATAATGCAAAGGCTGTGGCAGTCCAAAGCAGCGTCGGATGATCAATTACCTAATGAAATATTAGTACCCTGGAGGACCTACCTGCAAGATTTAATTCAGCTAAATGTGTTGAAAATACCAAGAAAAATTATTTGCAAGCAAGCAAAAGAGCTACAACTACACGGTTTTTGCGATTCGTCTGAGAAGGCTTTCGGAGCCTGTATTTATATGGTGTCAATGGACCAAAGCGGTAAATGGCATTCACATTCAATAACATCCAAATCTAGGGTAGCACCATTGAAGTGTATTTCACTGCCTAAGTTGGAACTGTGTAGTGCTGTACTACTGGCGAAATTAATGAAAACTATAAAACAAGCACTAAATATAATGGAGATCAACACATATTATTGGTGTGACTCTATGATAACGCTGTGCTGGCTGAAAGGTCAACCTACTCATTGGAGCACTTTCGTGGCTAATCGAGTAGCCGAAATACAAGAACTGAGTGATCCAGATCAACGGAGACACGTATCATCATCCGACAATGCAGCGGATATACTTTCAAGAGGAACTACTGCAGATAAATTGATAAATTCTGCAATATGGTGGAATGGACCAAGTTGGTTGACTGACGGAGTCAACGATTGGCCTATATCGAACATTTCCTGTTCAAACCCCCCGGAGCTCAAGAGCAAAAATATTCTATTATCTACAGATATTCAAGAATGGGAAATATTTGGAAAATTTTCCTCATTTATCAAATTGAAAAGGGTTACAGCATATGTGCTGCGGTTTGTAAATAACTGCAGAAATATTAAAAGTAAAAGTTCGGGTAATTTAAGTGTAGCTGAACTAGAAGCAAGTTTGAATTGTCTACTGAAATCAGCTCAAGCACATGTCTTTCAAAAGGAGTTGAAGGCATTAAAAAACCAGGGAAACGTCGACAAAAATAGTAACTTAAAATCTCTTCATCCTTTTTTACGTGATGGTGTTATATGTGGGCGGTAGACTAAATTTAGCCACACACCTATCGTACCAACAAAGACATCCAATTGTATTGCCAGCTAAACATAAGCTAACCGAATTGATTATACGTCACTATCATTATGTAAACTTACACGCAGGACCTCAAGCCCTATTAGCTGAAATAAGGTTAAAGTTTTGGCCTATTTTTGGGAAAAATACCGTTAAAAAGATATTACATAAGTGTATTGTGTGTTTTAGGTGTCATCCTCGTACTGGTAATCAAATCATGGGTGACTTACCGAACGAAAGAATCACCCCAAGCCGGCCGTTCGCTGTCACGGGAGTCGATTTTGCAGGACCGATTCCAACCAAAAGTGGGCCACTGAAGAAGGCTCCAATCGTGAAATCGTATTTATGTATTTTTGTCTGTTTTTTCACAAAGGCGGTTCACTTGGAATTAGTTTCGGATTTATCTAGCGATGCTTTCTTGAATAGTTTAAAGAGGTTTATATCCCGTAGGGGAGAACCTGATAAGATCGTTTCCGACAACGCTAGCAACTTTCGTGGAGCTTGTAACAGGCTCAAGGAGCTGTATACCAGTTTGAGAGAAAACAATGACAAGATTAAAAATTATTTAGCCAACAGAGGTATTGAGTGGAGGTTCATAACCCCTCGAGCCCCTAGTCAGGGAGGGCTGTGGGAAGCTGCGGTCAAGTCAGCGAAATTTCATTTGTATAGAGTCACTAATAATTCTGCTTTAACCTCTGAACTTTTGTATACCTTAATTTGTAAGATTGAGGCCTGTCTAAATTCCCGTCCATTGACTTCCTTGTCTGATGACATCCACGATTACCAACCCCTCACCCCAAACCATTTCCTCATAGGCACTAAATCCTCTATCATTCCGGAGAGAGATGTCCGAGCCATACCGGACAACAGGCTGACCCAATACCAGAGAATCCATGCGCTAATATTATCCTTTTGGTCTAGATGGAAGCGAGAGTACTCTCGCTTATTAAGTACTTAATGGAGCTACAAAAAAGGACTAAATGGCAAACCAGTAATCAACGGGCACTGCAAAAGGATGATCTGGTTATTCTCAAAGAAGATAATTTACCTCCACCATTATGGAAAATGGCGCGAGTCATATGTACACATCCCGGCGCTGATGGTGTTGTGCGAGTGGTTACCCTGAAAACCCCTCAAGGAATCTTTTTCAGGCCTATCACAAAGATATGTCTGATGCCTCTGGATCCGGAAGCTGAACCTGTATCGAACGCCCCGGACCCTTCCGTCAGTCCGGACACCCCGGACGGACATGATGAGTAAATTTAAAAAAAAAAACCTTTTAGGGTGAAGATATAAAAAAAGTCCCTTTAAAATTACCAAACTCAGGAACAACAGGACGACCTATTAATTGATGATTGATTGTGCACCCCGCACTGCGGTGCTTATTATATCGAGGACTGCACCTGGAGAAGATCTTGGAGAAGATGGACTTGAGAAGAAAAAAGACAATTGTGTTGTGTTCTATTATAATATTATTTTGTGTTGAGTGATTATTTAAAAAAAAATGTAGGTTAATTTAAGTTTATGTTATTGTTTTAGGTCAATCACCTTAAATCCAACTTGTGAATGTACGTTTTTAAATAATAGTGTGGTATTATAGTTTTGAAAAATGAGTTTTATTTTTGCTGCTAATTTATAATAGGTTAAATGATGTCTTAGCCTTTGTACAGTATTTAGTTTTAGGAATTGTGTTTTTTTTGCATTGTTGTTTTCCCCTGTTTTGTTGTGTTACTTGAGGAGTTCATGAATGGAATTCATGAACCCCCGGGGGCGGACTATGTTAAAAATTGACATACTACCGGCATCTATGGGTTGCTGGAGCAAACACCTATGGTTTTTTCTACTTGAACAAATGGTAGTGAATGAGTCCGGTAGATCGGCAGTAATATGTTTTAACCACCTCATACAAACGTCAGATATTTATTGTTTATATTTATGTTCTGTCAATGTGTGCATTTTTTTTACTCTATAAAAAGGCTAGTTTTTATGTTTCACTGCTTCTTTTCATCGCAAGTTCAGTTAGTAAAACAACTGCCAGATGTTGGCCCGGTTTATTCAGTATTATCACCGTTATTTACACATTTAAAACATGTTACCTGTGATTTAAAAATATAAAGTGGAAATTCTCGCAAAAGAGTTTTTTATTAAAAAGGATCCTAACAATTTTAACAAATTGACTTTATGAGATGCATGACTCGTTTTAGTTTGTTTGTGTTGTTAGATATGTGGTCAGTCCAGCGTAAGTTGGCATCTATTATAACTCCAAGGTATTTAGTCTGATTAACCCTTTCAATTCGCTCGCATTGACATGTACGAGAAGTTTGACCACAGTTATGTAAGATAGGGTCTGTGTGCGGTGGAGGTTGGCCTCTTTGTGTGATGCTGTGTGTAATATAATTGGTTTTTGTTGTGTTAAGGGTAAGAATGTTGTTGTTTAGCCAATTTTTGACCACCGATAAATTATTTTTGGCCTTTGTATAAACCTCATCCCATGTTTCTGCCTGGCAGAGAAGTACTGTATCGTCAGCAAATGTTACGATTTGACCATCGATATCAATGTCACATAGGTCGTTAATGTAAATAAGGAACATTAAGGGACCAAGAACGCTTCCCTGTGGTACTCCATATCTAGATAGAAGTGGCTCGCTTGACATGTTGTTAATTTTAACCTGTTGCATTCTACCCGACATGAAGCTTTTCAGTAAGTCTAGTTCTATGCCACTAACACCGACGTTCTTTAGTTTTTTGAAAAGTTTTTCGTGAGAAATTGTTATGAAGCAATTTTAATTAGTGTAGTCAAGTACTTTCCTTGTTTAGTTTCATTGATAATGTTGACTGCACTGCAAACGATTTTTGTTTATACACGGAAATAAGCTTTGTTTTCCGGCGACTCTAGTTTTGACAGCGGGTGTGTGCGGCCGCTGTAAAAACAACAGTCACTTAATTTTTGATTTTAATGGGCTAGTTTATTCAGAATCTGGTGCTTTTACATTCGGGCGAAGTATATTGTCATCCTGATAATTTAAAGAAGTTTTCAAAGTATTCATACGCTTATCACGCGTGATTTCGTGACGGGTTGTTATGCTTCGTGTGAAAGGCCGGTCGGCTTATTGTTACGGAAAAATTGTTCCAAAGAAATCCGAAGCATCGGATGGTTTAACAATACAATTCGCTTACGCCTGAAGAATCTACCGCCAGCGAATTCCCGCCGGGAATCTATTTGATTGCCAGGAAGCTCGCTGAAATTCCAATCGTAGTGCCGCCATCATTTAGCGAAACAACCAAATTATTGTTAGGTTAATAATGGTCCCGGGGTGAGTTTTTTTACCTTACTATAATTTATGTAACCATGTGTATACGGTAAAATACATAATTGTATATTTCCTCAAATATCTGTTTTCATTTGTAGAGAACCTATACTAACCCCTTATAGCAATTCTATATTGATGCCCACGCTCTGAAGAAGATGGGAGACATTGCTCTACCGCAAATCGACAAACTTTGATTCACAATCAGGCTTGCGATTCACTATTTATTGTGATAAGACAACTTGCTTTTCCAAGACAACGGCTGTCAGATTTGTGTTACTGTCTATTGCTGTTGTTTGCTTTTCCTGCTTCTGTCAGGCCGACTTAGCCGATTTTGAATAGTTTAAAACACGAAATACAGTAAATATACATGATTATTTATCCTTTTAACGTATGTTTAAAGTTGTATACCATTGATTGACATAAAAAGCAAAATTTAAAATCAAATACGCGTGAATTACTTAGTTTGTCAAAATTAACCTAAAAATCTACTTTCTGCACGTAAATAATTGTTTCTTGTACTAATTTTTGAAATGGAGTGTAATTTCCATAATCTTTGCATAAAAGTGCGGCGGTTAGTGGTTTTAGCGGTTAGCGGTTAGCGATTTCGTCCCCAAATATTAAATTGTGCTGTAGATGTGGATTTGTAATGGAGATATGTTTTAAAGTTAATTTAACGAAACAATTCTTTAAATTAAGCTCCTATTTCTCCAATAGATGTCTAGGAGGCATGCGACGAGCGGGCAACTCGAGATGTTGGTCAGTCGGGTAGAGTGGTCATGTTTTCAGTTGGTTGTTGGTCGTTGGTCATTCACCGATCCATAAGGTTTTGGAAATGGAAGGATAGGTACATTTATAAATTAAACAATCTCTTGCTATACAAATGTCTCGTTTATTGCAGTAAATGAATCCACACTACTAGAAAAAACTTTAATCTCTTTGTGGATGGATTTGGCAGTTAATTTACTGATTTTAAATCTATTTTTGCTACTACCACCTCTTTCTAAACTGTCTGCCAATGAAAATGCACGCACGCTTTGTCAAAGAAGGTTTGTTGAATCTAAACTCTTAACTGTAACCATTGATAAAACTAGGGAAAAACATCATCCACAGAGATTCATTATTAAAAACCTAGGCAGAAAGTTACATATTTTACATAAATAATAGAATAGTTCACAGTTTACAGAACATAGTATTATAATCATAACAGTAAATAGCAACACCAATACGTCGGAGTGACCAATCACAAGCATAGGGAACGTTGGTGTTGGCAGCTCTCTATGCCGTGAAGGAGCGCACGTAGTGGAGTATCATTGTTCCTTGTTCATCAGGGCGTTTGGAGTGGGAGTCGTGTCGGACCCTCGGCAACAGATGAAATGACTCAAGACGAAGCGACATGAAAGCAAAACAAAAGAAAGATTAAAAAATACACATAAAAGGCATTCGTATTGATATGGTCTGTGAAGCTATTGAACGACGATCAATTAACAAGAATCATCATTATGAAAGAAAAGATTCTCACAAAAAATAAGTAAAAGACAACAGAATATGGGGAGAATTCAATATTATTTATCTTGATAAACATATAAATATGCACATTATACTAACACACAAAGATTATTATCAGTTATTGACGGCCTCCATGGTCGAGCGGTGAGGCTCTCGACTAGCAATCCGGAGGTTGCACATTCAAATCCCGGTGTGCGCAAGCAAATTTTATTTTTATTACTTTGCGTTATTCCACAAAATATTCAGTTAAAATAATAAATAGTATATTTGCAGCACATTCCAGAGTGGAAGATACTGTTGTAACACCACCATTCAGAATTGAAACATTGAATGAAATGGTTTTAGCCATGCTTGGTGACCAGCCAGCCAAGTACTTCCCCATCTTCCCCTTCTCCTCCCCAGTACCTTCAGTCTGGATAATTGACAATAGATGTCTTCTAGAAAACGTGCAACAAATGGCCAAATCGAGAAGCTTGTCGCTTGGATGGAGGTCTGGAGGAGAGGCCGGCAATGGCTACGGGGCGCCACGATGGAAGAGATGGCCGCATCAACAACAAACTGGTGTGGCGCTCCCTGGCGGTGGCATTAAATGCCATGGAGTTGGGGTATGCAAAGACAGGTGAGAGGTGGCAACAGGTATGCACTAATTATATTATAACCACTATTATGTTTCCATTGTTACAACAAGGTACGGACTTCAATTTATGGATTCAAATAAAAATTATACATTTCAACATTCTTTATTAATATAATTTGAATTTTATTATATTTTCTGTAGTACAAAAATGTGTCTTTGTTTCAGACTTGGAGGGATTGTAGGAACGCGGTGAAGAAGAAGGTATCCGGATTGAGGACGAGATGGGAGGGACCGGAGGTGGCCCAAGCAAGGCACAGCCCTTGACACCTATAGAGGAAAGGGTGCTAGCGGTGATAGCACCCAAGGCGGCATATGCCTTGGAGTCAACGCCAACTTGGCCGCCACGGAGTCCGTACCTGTAAGTTAATTATTATCATCATATGGAAGTATTTCACCATCCTCTTGATAGCTTTGGATAACTCCATTGGAATTTGTATATTTTCGATTTGCAATTTAAGATTTATTTAATTATGAAGTCGGAGTTTACTATTCTATACCTACTCGAACTTGTAAATGGTGACTATAAATCGGATAAGTTAGCCAAGTTTTCTACCTATAGTGGAGTATTTATTCATTATTTATTAGTTTATATTATCCTATGGATAAGCTATCAAGAAGATGGTGAAATACACCGTAAGTAAGTTATTATCATCTCTCAAGCTAAATAATACAAGTATATTATTTAAAAAATCGTGTTGACATAAAAATGTAGCTGGAGAATATGTTGTATTATAATAGACTGAGTTGTTTGGCGGTCCGTTCTCTCTGCCTACCCCTGCGGAGAAATGGCTTGATTCAGTTAGTAAATTATCAACGGTTTCTGCTTTTAGTTGCAAATTGTTTAGAACTTCATTGTTGATATCAATCATCGACATGCAATATAAAAGGATGAATGATGCGGCTTTCAAAGAAAATACAAGTGTGGGCATTGCTTGCTTATTTTTACAATGATATGAGAAAAGCTAATACCTTTTGACTGTTGTTGTAGATTCATTTCATATCGGAATCGAGGACTCCGTCATCATCACCATCACTGGAAATGGAGCAAGTTAACGTGGTCCCACATTCCATAATAAGCACCGATAATAACTTACTTCTTTAAACTTTGCAAATGCACTTTAATACATTTTTACTTAATGAAAACAAATGACTTTGTATAAACACCACTATATAATCAATATTATCAACACGTTTCTATACGTTCAAATTGATTTCTCGTTGCAGGTCCCTCGCAGCTCTAAAAAAGGCGTGGGACAATCTAAAATGAGATGCCCGAATGCAGAGGGCGAGCATTTGTTGCCAGTTATTTGGAACTGACGGAGGGCCCAGCCAAGATACGGAAGATCCAGTGCTGCTAAAGATTGAACCAGCAATTGAAAGCAAAGTTCTTCCGGGCTGGTAAATCCGTAAGTTAAAATATTTTGTGTTTAATTATTTTATTATTAACGTCCTTTAAGGGGTCTTTACATAAGAATATTAAAAATGTTACAGTATTATACATAAGTGAACTGCCTCAGCAACAATATTTAGTATTTGGTGATGACTGAACATGTCCATTGAGTCAGCATTAGTAATCCATGCGAGGCAATGAGGAATACATTACGTATACGGTATTTAGCAGTAGTCCTAGAATTGTTGCACTCAAATAAAATAGCTGGAATGCGCATTCACGTTACTTATGACTTGTTCATATGAATTTCTATTGTATTTTGAAAGATTTGATTCAAATGGTCCTGCCGTCCAAGATGATGGTCAATAGGCATCCACCAGCTGGAAGGAAGTAGTGCAGAGTGCAGCCGACACAGGAATCACCGGAGACTGAGGAACGGACATTGCTAATTTTTATTCCATTTATCCTAACTAGTGGTCGCCCAATGGTCGAAATTCGACCATAATTGTAATGTTTTTTTCATGTTTGACATTCAGTAAGACCATAGACAAATAATATTAAAGACAAATAATATTAATCTATTCGCAATTTGACCATAGACTTTAACAATAAACAATAGAGTAAAGACGCGTGTGTGTGTGTCAAATACATGGTAGTGTGTGTAATGTTTTTATTATTGATTTAATGTATTTGTATAAAATTTAATCTAATTAGCTAGGACTCACACCTCTCCAGACATTTCGATTTTTTGGTTTATGTAAAGTTGATTAATTAATAGAAGAAATTATCCATAGATGTCAGGAGATGCAAACTCCCTTCAGACTTAGGCAGTATAAAAGGCCTATGTTTAGGTTTTTTCTCTCTCTTCTCTTCTCACCATCCTAACTTCTTAATAAGTAAAAGTAAAATCCTTGGTTTGTCTTGGGTAGTTTGGGTCTCCTGAAATATTCACAATGTAATTGGGAATAGAGCAAAATAAATGTCACGAGTCCTTTAAAAGTTTCCTGAAGATGCCTTATTATTTACGAAGTTCCTTCCTCCAAAACAAAACATATGATCCTACGAGTCGGATAATTTAACGCGAGTGATTAAATTAGAAAAGAAGAACCAGCACTGAAAAAAGGAACAGCCAACCATGCAGTTTCCAGCATCCAGCAAGCAGCAGAGGCCATCAGCGATAAAAAAGGGCAAGTGACCAATCCATATTCATACTATCTACCTTACCATTAAAATCCTTAAAAGCAAAAAAAATCAATGACATCAATATTGTGCATTACTCAAAAAAAATTGTTGCAAGCCGGTATGACAAAATTATTGATTATTGACAAAAACTACAGCAATGTTGTAAATTTCGCGATTTAATAAAGTTTGTTTGAAATTTTTATTTTAAATTAGCCGCGAAGTCAATAAAGCAGTTTTTTGTTGGAAATGCTCTATGGGCGATTGAATAAAAATCAACGGGATTCATCTATGACTAACGACGTTGGTAGATTATTGTTGTGTTATGACAGTTCATGAAGTAAATAACTAAAATTTGGGAAGTTATCAGTGCGTATATTATATGATTAATAATGATTAAACGGTGATTGCGATAAAATAATTGGATAACTCTGTAAATTGTAAGTACACATCTGATTAATCAAAATGGATTTAAAACGCTGATCGCTCAACGGGGCGCTTGTAAAGGCAAAATGACAAGGTTCAAGGAATTTTTAAACAAAGATTCACTGACGCAAAGTGAACTAGAATTGCGTATAAAGCGTTTCGAACCTTTGCTATAATTTTGAAGAAATTCAAGATAGAATAGAGGCATTATCTCCCGACGATGACGAAGGCGACCGAGCGAGCTTTGAAAATGATTATTTTTGTATATTGGCCAGCGCAAAAGAGAGGTTAGCTAAAAAGGATTCTGCAATCACGGCGAATAACAATATTAAAATACCGATAATTGAATTACCGAAATTTAAAGGGGATTACTGCGAATGGATGCAGTTCCGTGATGCGTTCATATCGGGAGGCGGGAATGGGTACCGCCGCTTGGGAGGCGGGAATGGGTACCGCCGCCCCGGGAACCTTTATTGGATAACCAACACCTCTGCCATAGGTCACCCCAAGTGGTTCGCTACGTTTGGTGATTTAGCAGGGGTGCCCGGGTTCATGGGGGGAGGTTTGTCCAGGCGGATGACCAGGACATACTGAACCCCAGATTCCTACCCACCCCTTAATCCCTTTACCTTCCCAGAACTCTCCTTCCCCTTTCTTTCCTCAAAAAAACCCTCCACATAGCATCCTCAAAGATGACATAGGCCCTGAAGGAAATTATTTTTCTCAGGGCCTCCTGTGTGGAGCTCATGTAAAAAAAAAAAAATATATCTTTAGTAGACAGCAATCATAACCTGGATGCAGTTCAAAAATTTTATTATCTGCGGTCTTGTCTGAAGGGGGAAGCGTTTAAACTCATAACAGCGTTACCGATATACGCGGATAACTACGTTACGGCCTGGGAGATGCTTACGGACAGATACGAAAACTCAAAAATAATTATAAATAATCATGTAAACGCATTGTTTAAATTACCGGAAGTAAAGGCAGAAAATCACGTCGCAATAAGGAGTCTATTGGACAAGGCGCAATTACATTTAAAATCACTAAATAACTTAAATATAGCTACGAAAAATTGGGAATATTAATTTATTTGTTTTCAAGCAAATTAGATTCAAATACAAGGGCTCATTGGGAACAATACCCAACAAAAGATAATTTACCTACCTACGAAGAATTTATTAGGTGTTTGTATACAAGGGCCCAAGTACTAGAAGCCTCGGCAAATAATGAAAAAAGAATTAATCCGGGAAAAACGAATCCGCATAATTATAAAAAGGAAGTTTTGGTGTCGTTGTCCGCAAAAAAATTAAAATGTTTACATTGCAACGATAATCATAAAATTTATTATTGCCGCAAATTTTTGGAATTAAAACCGAAAGAACGAATTGATAAAATACACAAATTAGGCGCTTGTTTAAAATGTTTAAACCCCGGTCATAAATTGAAGGATTGCAGGTCTAAATTCAATTGCTGTAAATGCGATGGTGAGAATCATAATACTTTACTTCATGTTAAGAATGAGGAGGAATCAAAACACGAAAGGGCATCAACATCTTCCACTAAGGAAGCGCCTTTAGTATCAAATCATGCCGCGAAGGTAGAACAAAATTTCGTGTTATTGTCAACTGCCATCATCAACATAAAGGATGATGCAGGAAACTCAATTCAAGCAAGAGCTCTATTAGATTCTGGGGCTCAAACGAATTTCATAAGTAAGGCATTCGTCAAGAAATTAAATTCAAAAACGAAAAGGGTCAACATTCCCGTCACGGGAATCCACAATAAAATTTTAAATATAAGATCTAAAGTGGGATTAAATATAACTTCAGGCTACTCTGAATACGAAAAGAAGATAGAATGCCTGATAATACCTGAGGTGACCAGTAATCTGCCCCAAATTTCCCTTCAGAGAAAAGAAGCGGAGATCCCCAGCGGTCTCCAATTAGCAGATCCAAACTTCAACATTACCAGCCCGATAGATCTACTACTAGGAGCGGAGGTATTTTGGGAAGTCTTGCATAACGATCGAATGAGGATTGGAGATGCGGGACTCACGCTGCAAAGGACCGAGCTAGGATGGCTTGTATCCGGGCCTATTTCCACTCCGAAACCAAAAAGGCCAGTAAATTCCTGTCATTTATCTTTAAATTTATTGCATAAGCAATTAGAAAACTTTTGGAAAATAGAGGAACTAGCTCCTGTAAAACATAGAAGCCACGAAGAAAGAGCATGTGAAGAGAGCTTCTTACACACGCACAAAAGAGATGAGAAATGACGTTTTGCGGTAAGATTACCGCTGCGGCCTAATATTAATCAAATGGGTGAAACCCTAAAGGTGGCTGAAAAAAGATTCTATAATATGAAGAAGAAATTCCTTGCCAATCAAGACCTGATGCTAGATTATAAAAAAATCATGAAAGAGTATCAGGAATTGGGGCACATGACGCTGTGCGAAGCACCACCAAAAGATAAAATTTGTTATTATTTGCCACACCATGCAGTGATGAAGGAGTCTAGCACGACAACCAAAACCAGGGTCGTGTTTGACGGATCAGCCAAGTCATCAACCGGTATATCATTAAACGACGCCCTCATGGTAGGACCAGTTTTACAAAAGGATTTATGTGCACAACTGTTATTTTTCAGAAAGCACCAGTATGCATTAACCGCCGACATCGAGAAGATGTATCGTCAAATATTGGTGCAACCTGAGGATAGAGATTTGCAGCGCATAGTCTGGAGGGACTCTCCGGAAGAAGAAATCCGACACTACCAACTCAATACTATCACCTACGGTTTGGGACCATCATCCTTTCTGGCTACCAGATGCTTGGAGCAGTTAGGAACGGAAAATCAGGAAGCATACAGAAAGGTCAGTCAAATCCCAAAATACAATTTTTATATGGATGATTTGATAACTGGCGACGAAAATAAGGCAGATTGCCTCACTATTAAGCATCAGTTAAGCAGCATTTTGGCATCTGCTGGGATGAATTTACAAAAATGGCGATCGAATCTACCCTCTATAGGTTCGAAATCAGAGAATGATGCAGATATGATTATTACTGATAACCCCAAGGAAAAGAAAATTTTAGGGTTGTCATGGAATAACCAGCAAGACTATTTTCAGTACATTGTAGAGCCCTTAGAAGCGTGCGTTAAAAGCAAACGCCAAATGCTATCATGTATCGCCCCTACCTTTGACCCATTGGGACTGATAGGCCCAATAACTTTAGTCGCAAAATTGATAATGCAAGGTTTGTGGCAAGCTAAAATTCAGTGGGACGAGGATGTTCCATCTGAGCAGATGAATGCATGGAATTCGTATATAAATGAATTACCTTTTTTGAACAATTTAAAAATACCGAGAACAATAATTTGCAAACATCAAGTTAAACTGCATCTGCATGGATTTTGTGACTCGTCAGAAAAGGCCTATGCGGCTTGTATATATATAGTGTCTACTGATGAATCGGGAAACACAACTTCTAATTTAGTCACATCAAAATCAAGGGTGGCACCGTTGAAAAGCATATCACTACCAAAGCTGGAGCTTTGTGGTGCTGTTTTACTCACAAAATTAGTAAACTATTTCAAAATAGCTATGAACTTAAATGAAATAGATACAACCTACTGGTGCGATTCCATGATAACGATTTTCTGGATTCGTGGACAGCCAGCCAGGTGGAACACATTTGTGGCAAATAGGGTAACTGAAATCCAGGAATCCAGTCAACCCGCACAATGGAAGCACGTAAGATCGGAGGATAATGCGGCGGACGTTTTATCCAGAGGCACCACAGTCTCGCAACTACTTAAGTCTGACATTTGGTGGCATGGGCCCACCTGGTTGACTTCAGGCGACTACCCGATTACTTGCAGTGATGTTACGCCGTTGGATCTGCCAGAAGAAAGATTGAAACTAACGTTAATTTCAGCAGTAAAACAGGATTGGGAAATATTTTCCAGATACTCTTGCTTAACCAAATTGCAAAGGGTGACAGCTTATATTTTAAGATTTATTTTTAATTGCAGAAATCCTTTGTCAAGGCGTGACGGAGCGTTAACTGTTTACGAATTGGAGAATTCGCTTCACATATTAATATCTCGCGCACAATGTTTTGCATTCCCTGAAGAGACGAGGGCATTGCAAACCGGGGTAAATGTGAAGAATGGTAGTAGGTTAAAGTCATTAAATCCTTATTTGTTTAAGGATTTAATCCGGGTGGGGGGTAGGTTGTCCAACGGAAAAATGATATCGGAAAGTCAACAACACCCCATAGTACTACCTTCACATCATAAACTAAGTGAGCTTATTGTCAGGCACTACCATTACTCATATTTACATGCAGGAACGCAGGCATTGTTAGCGTTAATAAGAATGAAATACTGGCCAATTATGGGTAAAAACTTAATTAAAAAGGTTCTGAAATACTGTATTGTATGTTTTAGATGTAACCCGAAAACAGAACAACAGCTGATGGCGGACTTACCGACCGAAAGAATAACGGAAGGTCGCCCGTTTCAATTATCCGGCGTGGACTACTGCGGACCCATTATGATTAAATCAGGTGTCAGCCGTAAGACTCACAGCGTAAAATCTTATATATGTCTATTTATATGTATGGTAACCAAAGCTATACATTTAGAAGTAGTAATGTCTTTAAGCACTGATAGCTTCCTAAATGCGTTTAAACGTTTCATCTCGCGAAGAGGGAAACCCAGTAAAATGTTTTCAGATAACGCCACGAACTTTCGGGGCGCGAATAACGAATTAAGGGAAATCTATGAATTTTTGAAGAATTCAAATGAAAAAATCGATAAATACTTAGCCAATTTATCCATTCGGTGGCATTTTATACCCGCAAGGGCTCCGCACTTTGGGGGACTGTAGGAAGCAGGGGTCAAATCAGTAAAATACCACTTGAAGAGGGTGGCAAATGCTTCACTACTAACATATGAGGAATTTAGCACTGTGTTATGTCAAATTGAATCATGCTTGAACTCCCGTCCTCTCTGTCCGCTGTCCAATGACCCCCAAGACCTAAATCTTCTGACTCCTGGTCACTTTCTCATTGGAACGAGCTTAGCAGCGTCCCGGAGCAGAATTTGCAGAATGTGGCAGTCAATAGATTGAATCATTACCAAAAATTAAATCAACTAATACAGTCGTTTTGGTCGAGGTGGCGCAAAGAGTACTTGGCTGAGCTGCAGACCCGGACGAAATGGACTGGCAACCACCAAAGGCAGCTGCAACCAGGCCAAATGGTCATTTTGAAGGAAGATAATGAGCCTCCTTGCTTTTGGAGGCTAGGACGAGTGCACGCTGTACACCCGGGGCCCGATGGAAGAGTACGAGTAGCTACCATCATCACAGGACAGGGAACGGTTCAGAGGGCAATATCAAAACTATGCCTGCTGCCAATTGAGGACAACAAATGCGGAGACCATCTACCCGAGATGGACCAAGGAGTATAAGAAGCGACCCGGCAGCGCCTGTGCACAGTGCGGCGCCCACAAGCAAAGGAAATATATGGATGAAGCGGGGTGTTTGTTTTTATAATCAGACTTTAATAATAAATTCGCTTGTGAATAAAAATGAAAAGCAATAATAAATTCGCTTGTGTAAATAAAAGTGAAAAACAATAATAAATTCGCTTGTAGAAAAGTGGAAAAAAACAATTAAAATAAAAAAAGGGTGCAAAATAAATAAAGATGGTGGAGGTCGTGACCTCTTGTGAAAACTCATATGAAAATTAAAGGTCATAATCTAGCCAAAAGAGATGGAAAGAACACTACAAGTGCCCATTTAAATGTATATAATAAAATTGGCTGTCCTGGAAGGAAGACCTGGTCCAATCCGCATGGCATTGTGTTTGTCCTAAAATTAAATGTTTAATAATTGTAGAACTTATTGATTTTTAATGTTAATCGTTAACTTAATCTTTAGCTTTAATGTTTAACTAGAGCATGTAAAATATGAAATGGTTAGTTAATTTAATCTGGTGTGATGCAGTTAAAGTTGTCTGAGTTATCTTTAGTAGTATAAGTGAGATATTTTAATTATTAAATTCTATTTGTGTATTAAAAAAAAATTCTGGCCTTTAACGTTTTTTTTGGGCGGGAATATGTATAAAATTTAATCTAATTAGCTAGGACTCACACCTCTCCAGACATTTCGATTTTTTGGTTTATGTAAAGTTGATTAATTAATAGAAGAAATTATCCATAGATGTCAGGAGATGCAAACTCCCTTCAGACTTAGGCAGTATAAAAGGCCTATGCTTAGGTTTTTTCTCTCTCTTCTCTTCTCACCATCCTAACTTCTTAATAAGTAAAAGTAAAATCCTTGGTCTGTCTTGGGTAGTTTGGGTCTCCTGAAATATTCACAATGTAATTGGGAATAGAACAAAATAAATGTCACGAGTCCTTTAAAAGTTTCCTGAAGATGCCTTATTATTTACGAAGTTCCTTCTTCCAAAACAAAACAGTATTTTTATGCATAATTTTTGAAAAATATTAGCATTCTGCACTCCTCCTCTATATAAACTATAAGTATGCGAAATTTCATTCTAATCCGTCCGCGCAATTTTCGTAAAAAGGGGTACAAAGTTTTGGCTTCACGTATTAATATATTGATTGATGATGATTCTTAATAATCTCATTATTTGCATTGGAGTCCTAACTGCCACTGCTCCCAACCGCCCGGAGTCAGTGCAATGAGATTGCGGCATCTCCATGCGGGGTGTGGTGTGACTGTTGTGAGACTGAAGGTACTGGGGAGGAGAAGGGAAAGATGGGGAAGTACTTGGCTGGCTGGTCACCAAGCATGGCTAAAACCATTTCATTCAATGTTTCAATTCTGAATGGTGGTGTTACAACAGTATCTTCCACTCTGGAATGTGCTGCAAATATACTATTTATTATTTTAACTGAATATTTTGTGGAATAACGCAAAGTAATAAAAATAAAATTTGCTTGCGCACACCGGGATTTGAATGTGCAACCTCCGGATTGCTAGTCGAGAGCCTCACCGCTCGACCATGGAGGCCGTCAATAACTGATAATAATCTTTGTGTGTTAGTATAATGTGCATATTTATATGTTTATCAAGATAAATAATATTGAATTCTCCCCATATTCTGTTGTCTTTTACTTATTTTTTGTGAGAATCTTTTCTTTCATAATGATGATTCTTGTTAATTGATCGTCGTTCAATAGCTTCACAGACCATATCAATACGAATGCCTTTTATGTGTATTTTTTAATCTTTCTTTTGTTTTGCTTTCATGTCGCTTCGTCTTGAGTCATTTCATCTGTTGCCGAGGGTCCGACACGACTCCCACTCCAAACGCCCTGATGAACAAGGAACAATGATACTCCACTACGTGCGCTCCTTCACGGCATAGAGAGCTGCCAACACCAACGTTCCCTATGCTTGTGATTGGTCACTCCGACGTATTGGTGTTGCTATTTACTGTTATGATTATAATACTATGTTCTGTAAACTGTGAACTATTCTATTATTTATGTAAAATATGTAACTTTCTGCCTAGGTTTTTAATAATGAATCTCTGTGGATGATGTTTTTCCCTAGTTTTATCAATGGTTACAGTTAAGAGTTTAGATTCAACAAACCTTCTTTGACAAAGCGTGCGTGCATTTTCATTGGCAGACAGTTTAGAAAGAGGTGGTAGTAGCAAAAATAGATTTAAAATCAGTAAATTAACTGCCAAATCCATCCACAAAGAGATTAAAGTTTTTTCTAGTAGTGTGGATTCATTTACTGCAATAAACGAGACATTTGTATAGCAAGAGATTGTTTAATTTATAAATGTACCTATCCTTCCATTTCCAAAACCTTATGGATCGGTGAATGACCAACGACCAACAACCAACTGAAAACATGACCACTCTACCCGACTGACCAACATCTCGAGTTGCCCGCTCGTCGCATGCCTCCTAGACATCTATTGGAGAAATAGGAGCTTAATTTAAAGAATTGTTTCGTTAAATTAACTTTAAAACATATCTCCATTACAAATCCACATCTACAGCACAATTTAATATTTGGGGACGAAATCGCTAACCGCTAACCGCTAAAACCACTAACCGCCGCACTTTTATGCAAAGATTATGGAAATTACACTCCATTTCAAAAATTAGTACAAGAAACAATTATTTACGTGCAGAAAGTAGATTTTTAGGTTAATTTTGACAAACTAAGTAATTCACGCGTATTTGATTGAAAAGAAATTTCGCATATTATGTCAAATCAATGGTATACAACTTTAAACATATGTTAAGTGGATAAATAATCATGTATATTTACTGTATTTCGTGTTTTAAACTATTCAAAATCGGCTAAGTCGGCCTGACACAAGCAGGAAAAGCAAACAACAGCAATAGACAGTAACACAAATCTGACAGCCGTTGTCTTGGAAAAGCGAGTTGTCTTATCACAATTTAATAGTGAATCGCAAGCCAGGGTTTGGCGTCCTAAGTTTCCCATAAGGGTAACCAAAGTTGATTTGTGGTAGCATATTGACGCTGGTATGTGCAGAATAGATTTACGTCTTAAACGTAAAATCACCTATTTTTGGGCTGCCCTTTTGGTAGTAAAAATGGCCTCTTTCCCTATAACAATAGAGAACCTATTTGTTTGTAACCTAACAGCATAGTCGTCCGGCTCTTCACAAAGCGTCTCCGTGATGATGTCATTGCTGCGGCAAGGACTCGCCGCAGTCTTACCATGGAACAATTGGGACTCGATGCTCCCACCACCAGTTTTTTTTTAAATGAGCACCTGACATTAAAAATGAAATCCTATTTGCAAAAACACGAGCCGCCAGAAAAGCAAATAGCTTTAAATATACATGGGTGAGAAACGACAGTATTCTGGCGAAGAGGAAAGATCTCTCTCGGGTAGCCACCATTCGTCGCGAGGGAGACCTCCATTAGATCATCACAAATGATCAGCAAAACGTGTGATTCTCAGCGACTTTACCTTTAAGTACGTACACAGACTCCCAAAACACATTCTGATGGACCTTAATCACATCTGGTATGAACCATATTCAGACACGGACAAATAAGCGAGCCGTAGGTATTCCTGAACACTAGATCCCTTACCCCATAACTTATATTTGTATATCTATGTATATATTTATACACTATTGTAAAGTGTGTATGTATATGTATGTTTATCTCCTTTAATCCCACAATATTTACATAAAAAATACTTACATACACCCCACACACACACAATGCAGGATATCGTACACCGATATCACTGAAGGCCGATCGGTTTCGCGTTGACCGCCGGCCGATTCTTCCTGGATAAGGTTTTTCATGGTTTCCTCATTCCCGAAGGCAAATGCGGAAGAAGTCCAAATAAAAGGATATGACCGCCTCTTTCCCACTCCCAACATAACACAAACAGACACGTATGTATTTATGCTTCCAGCTTTCTGATGAATTGATGATGATGAAAAACATGCAATTTTAGTAGGGTTTTTAGGTAACAATTTTTCCCTACCGATTAAATACAGGAACTTAAGTCTATAATAGCCTGGTAACATTTTAAAATGCCCACATGAGGTATTTGTATAAAGAACGACTTTAAATTCAGTAAATTTAAATGATTCACCTCTTCAAGGAATATAAGAATCTAGAGAATGAAAAAAAAACTAACAAGTACACAATTAGACATCTACCCTGATGATGGACACTGTAACGCTGTCCGAAACGTTGGCTAAAGAAGGAGGTAGCGCAACACGGCATAACACCCCAAAAACAATAACGAAAATACTTTTGGCCGTGAAAATCTAAAAACTTATCAGATAACATCCAGTTTATTATCTTATTTGAATTTGAGACCGGCTGCGCGCTGCGAGTGTCAGTCTGCGTGTGTTTTGTCTGTTGATTACATTCATTTTCATTTCATTCAGTTGAGAAGAAATGGCGCAACTATCTAAAGGTAAGTTCAATCAGACGAATATTAATTTTGGTTGTATTTAACAAATACTTGAAGAGCTTGTAATACTTGTAGAGGTTTCGAAAACAATGTGCCTGATTCTGCTTTTTGGGAGAAATTGGAAATACATACTTTCATAATGACATACATTTTTTAAAACTTCTATACGATAAGCTAAAGAGTTTTGCTTCCAATGCAAACATTGAATTTATTTTATTTATAACATTACATTAGATACATTTATATAGAACATAACATATTATTAATATTGCATAAAAACTGAAAATATTAAAAATGTGTACAAGTGTAATTATGTCTTGTAGGTCAATATTAGTTCCTAGAAAATGCCAAAAATTTATTCTGTAAAAAATTTATTATTATTATTATTTTTTTAAAAATTAAATACTTATCAAGTTTTTACTAAATGTGCCATTAAAAGATAACCGTGTAAAAAAATTGTGACATTATTTAATAGTTTTGCAGACTCCACCCTGCACAAGCCAATCAACCATTTATTGAACCGTTGTCGGGCATTTTGTTTTAATCTTTAATTTTGAGGGGATTTTGTCATGTCATTTCGGTCCCAGATATGTAAACATAGTTTCAGATATGTATACCAGATATATATTGATAGTTTGCGGTATTGCTCCCTGGGACCACGAGATCCTTTCTGGTGTGACTTATTGTGATATATTTATGATCAATTTTAATAAGATTTTATAAATTTTGTGTAAGTGGATAATAACCCTTTTTATGTAGTTTTGACTAACATCTATGTATTAGTGTTTTGTAGAGAATAAATGTATGAATGTGCATTTTTCATAACATTTCCTTGCGGTCTGTTATAACTTACAATCAAATGTTCCGTATTTAACTATGTACTTACCTACCACTTATGGAAAATATTTACAAGTTCACCTCCGTGCGATTACATTTTCACTACAGCTGGAAGGGTGAAAATTTCCCTGATGATGGTCAACCTCCAATAAGATAGGGCTTCAGAAGCTTTGCTAAGTTTTAAATAATTCCCCTAACCGCCGCGCCTTTAGGTGCAGATTATGGAAATTACACTTCGTTTTAATAATTGCTACAAGAAACAATATTTCCATGCACAAAATAGGTTGTTGGATTCATAGTTTGGGTCCACTAAGTAATTCATGCGTAATTAGATTAGAGATGGGTGAGTTTTGCATTTTGCCGGAGGCCTCCAAAGAGTGCTTCGTTTTAAAAGAACTCGATTCTGGGAGTAGGACCCGGGTCCAAGCTCTTGGGTACGGACTGAATACTGAGTACTGTTGCGGCGCAGTGGATACCGATAGGCTACGAAGCACCGCACAAAGAGGACACCAATTATACTATCTAATTCTCAGGCTAAATCCTATAGTGTCACTATTTTTCGTTTCATCGAGTTTCAAATCACAACGGTGCTAAAGAAATCTTCACTTCAAAAACATGTTCTGGAAGGCTGTTAAGTATAAGCGGAGAATAGTTAAGAATATTTAGTTTGAATGACCACTATGGAATGCAGCACTACGGAATGGCCCGGAACAAGACCGTCTCATAATAATCTCACATCGTCTGTAGCGGTTTTAATAATAGTAATAATTGCAAAATTTTTATTGGTTGAATTTTTTTTTGTATTTTTGTACACTTAAAATAATGTCAAAGAACGGGTTCAGGCTGAGATATTTAATTCGGAGGTTCCCAAACTTTTTTTTCTCGTAGACCACTTTCAAAATTTTATTGGTCACGGTGGACCCCCTGCTAGTACATTTCTACCATATTCCCAAAATTCGACACACGTTGTACTGAAAATTGAATGGCGAGGTGTGGTCTGTCACAACAGAGCAGTACCGGATCTACTACTTTTTCAAACGGGGGCAAAATGGACCATTATTTATAATATTTACAACTAAATATAGGTAAATGCCAGATTATTAGTTTTTACAAAGGTAAAAATCCTTTTAACTTTTCTACTAGGTTTTATCTTGAGAATGGGGGCAAATTTTAAAAGTATGTTAACATTAAAACATCTGTATTGCTCACTAGTACGAAGCAGATTAGAATACAATTCCTCTGTATGGTCACCATACTACAATGTTCATTCTCAATCATTGGAAAAGGTACAAAACAAATTTCTTCGGTACATCAATTTTAAAATGAAAATTCCAATCGAATTTATAAATTATAACTACTTACGCGCTGAAACCAGACTTCTTAAATTATCAGATAGAAGAGTGTTAATTGATTTATTATTTTTATACAAAATTATAAAATCTTTAATTGACAGCCCTAATTTGTTGGAACTAATTTGCATTAGCATACCCGCTAGACAAACTCGTAGTAAAGATATTTTTAAATGCAACAATAAACTCAACACTAATTAGTCTATATACTCACCAATTCCAAGAATCCATAACCTTGCGAATAAATACTGCGAATCTATAGATTTATTTAGTATTGACAGATGTGAATGTTTCAAAAATCAATTAATCTCGATTCTATCAGCTAATAATTAACTTTTATTATTTTTTTTGTTTTTCTCATAAAATATTTTCTCATCTAAACCTCACCAGTAAAATGTATACTTACTTTATAATATTTTTGCGGTTCTATTTACACTTTGTTCTATGTCAGGTCTTATTATTAATAATATGTATAAATATTTAAAGCTGAATTGCTTTAGTTTTTTGTAAGTACAACTTGTACTTACAAAATATTACTTTTTATGTTGTAATATTCACTTTTTTATGTTGTAATATTCTTTACCTAACGAGTCGATTGCATTCATATTTATTCTGTTTTATTGATTATGTAATACATGTAATTAATATTGTTAATTATATTGCTTCTTTTCTTTAACGCCCACTAGGGCGTTATTAAATATAAAATAAAAATAAAATTATTCGAGATTATATTTGCCATATCCCATTACGGTATGGGTATGTTCCCATCCCAGTACAGTACACCCATATCCTATTACGCCACGTTATAGAGGGGCGTAATGGGATATGTGAGACGGGGGGTGGGATGGGATATGAATATGGAGCACAGGATGGGTCTCAATCGAAACCAGTTCGTGGACCCCCACTTACAACTTGTGGACCCCATTCTTTATCGCGCCTACGCGGACCCCCGTCGGGTCTCCGGTGGACCCCTACAGGTCCACCTGGAACACTTTGGGAATCACTGATTTAATTGAATCAAAATGTGGAACATTTCGTGGTACAATTTTAAAACATTTTAGCTAGCTTATATAAAGCTTATTATGTATACCATTGTAAAGGTTGTTATTTAAGCTTTAATTATATGTATTTTTAATGTTTTATTTTTGATTAATAATAATTTATAAGCTCCCATTAAGCAAATAACACCGTAACTAGGTTTTGACAAAGTTCAGGTAAACTTTCAACTAGTAACAGGGTTTGGCATTGTGGATATTAAAACACCATTTTATAATATAAACCTTTTTTAAATATGTTCATTAAAAAAAATCTGCAGATTTTTGGCGCAACAGCGTCAAAAATCGGTTTTTCCGCTACTCTTTTATATCAGAAAATTTATTCGTTGCAAGGATAAATTGTTTTTGTAAAGACATGTTTTATATCAAATATTAACAATTTAATAAATATAAATATGCAATATAAAGATTGTGTAGTTTTTAATCAGCACACCAAATTTTATTTTTTTATAAGTTACAGATTTATGAGGCGATAATGAGCATTTGCAACCACTCTCACTGTCACTGTGGAATGGCTCGGAACAAGACCGTCACATAAATCGAAAAACTGTACTTTTTTTTTGTATATACCCGTAGCGGTTTTAATATGATAAATTTTTATCTCTTGGAAAAAAAATCTTTTTGGTTCTTTTTCTTTTGTATATTTAAAATAATGCCAAAGTACGGATTCGGGCTGAAATATGTAATTGAATCAAAATATGGAATATTTCGTGCTAAAAAATTGAAGCATTTGAGCTATTTTATATGTAGTTCATTATATATTACCGCAATGTTAGTTTTTTAAGATTTAATAATATGTATTTGAAATATTTTAGTTTTAAATAATAATGATTAATAAGCTCCCTTTTACCAAATCATATCTAAACAGGATTATGACAAAGTAAACTTTCAACTGGTCGCAGGGTTTGCTTCTATGGATATTAAAAACATCATTTTATAAATGAAACATTTTTCTGATGTGCTCATTAAAGAAAATCAGTAGATTTTATGCGTAACAGCGTCGAATAACGGTTTTGCCGCTGCCCTTTTTTATCAGAAAATTACCTTGTCGCAGTACTAAAAATGGATATTTTTTTTTTGAAACGACATTTTTAATATCAAAATAATAATAATTCACCAAATAAAAATATGAAACAAGATTGATTAGTTTTTAATCAGCAAACCAAATTAGATTAGTTTTTAATTAAATAAATTTGGTTTGCTGATTAAAAACTTATCAATCAGCAAACCAAATTTATGTTTGCTGGTTGATTACTTTAGATAAACCAAATTTATTTGTTTATGATAAGAATCAGAGAAGTTACGGATTTATGAGACGATAATGGGGTATTTCCACAATTTTTTTTATTATTGAAAAAAAAAATTACGATGATAACGGAATTTTTATTTTATTTTTATGACGACGACTTAACTTTCTATAACGTTTTAAAATACGTCTCTTTTTAAAATGCCCCCAAAACGATGTTTTTGCCACCATTCACTCTGTGACGTCACAGGCGCCTCTCATCATGCGATCGCCGCCCGTAGGTGACTGTAGTGAGTCCGTAAGTTGTACTTGGTGTTATTTATTGACTTCCAGTTTGCTCGAATTATATCTTTATATTTATCCTACTATATTTTCCCACTTGCAAAACATGTATAGTTTGGTATAGGTAAAAGAACTTAAGTTGAAAGCAATAAAAATGCTTAGAATTGATGTATTGGTGTATCCGTGTGTATTCAAACCACGCCTACTTACCCGACAGGGCCCTCTGTCTTGCTTGTTTATTATTATTGCCCACTTATTGTAACTAGTGTACAAGAGACAGCAAGTTTTTATGGCACTGATAGCATATTGTTTTGTTGCATTTATGGGTGTCCTATTCATTCGGTTCGTAATGTGATGGAAACATACATATATTTATATCACAAGTGAAATAATTACTAGTTCTTAAATTTGAAATAATTAATAGTTTTCCTTATTTGTAATTCGAATCTTTATTAGTAGATTTACAGGGTGTTTGTAAAGTGTGCAAGTGTAATATTTATTACGACATCATGGAGTCCTGTTACAAAACGGGACGTGGCAAATCACTGAATGGACATAGTCGTGAAATTTTATTGCGCGTGTTTAATTATTTTATGCATAATATGAAAAACGGTGGTCAATTTTAAAGCATGAATGACTTATGTGATTTGACGTCTAAGGCAACCGGAGTATCACATACTAGTTAGTATTCAACAGTTTATCTTTTGTACGTTTGTGTTAGTAATCTGTTATATTTTAGATAACATACGTAGAGATCGTTGCTGATGACGACTGATTCATAACCGAATAATTATTGTTGCTGCTGATTGCTAACACGTAATTATCATCAGCATATTAATACGTAAAGCAAAAAATTTGTACCCCTTTTGAAGAAAATTGCGCGGACGGAGGAGTATGAAATTTCGGACACTTATAGTTCATAAAGAGAAAGAGTGAAGAATGCTATTTTTTTTTAACTATGCAAAAAAATACATTAAATTTAAATTAATTATGGTCGAATTTCGACCATTGGGCGACCACTAGTAAAATTAAATCCATAAGTAGCCAAATTTTTAAGCACAGATTATGGAAATCACGCTACATTTCTATAATTACTACAAGATACAACTATTTACGTACACAAAAAAGGTTTTTTTTTTTTTTTTTTTTTTTTTTTTTTTTTTTTTTTTTTTTTTTTTTTTTTTTTTTTTTTTTAAGATTCATCAACTTCTTTTTATTTTTTTATTTATTTATTTCTATACATTACAGTATTTACCTTTATAATTTTATTATGTTGGGTGTAAGGTAGGTTTGTGAAGGTGAAACTGTGGATAGGTATTGTTGTATGTTTCTTGAACACCTCACTAGGAGAACCTGTGCTGAGGTGTTTACGTGTTTATTTATGTTTATGTGTGACAAGTATTTATGTGTTGTAATATAAAGTTTTATATGTATTTTTTTTCAAATTTTAACAGTTATTGTACATTGGTTATATAGAAGAGAAAAAAAAGTATTTAAATATATTAGAGGAATATAAAAAAAAATTATATATATATAAACATACACATACATACACATCCATATAAATACATGTACCTGCACACATGCATATAAATATATATATACATACGTATACATCCGCATACACATTCACACACACATATATATATATATGTACACACATATATATAAATTGCAAGTGTATGTATAGTTACTGGATACTTGAAAAACTACTTAATTTTTAGGTTTATTTAATTTTATACTTTTTATAGTTTTGTTATGTTTGGTTGGGAATAATAATGTTTTGTATAAAGTTAATATCTTGATTTTTAATCCAGTCAGTGATATGTTTTTTATTATGTTCTTAGTTTAGGTAACTAAGTAATTCATGCGTATTGAGTTAGAAACAAAACTTTGCAAATTTCAAATCCATAAAAAAATGGCGGCTATGGAGTTTTTTTAAATGGGAAATTTTTAACTATTAATGAAAATCGAATTTTAATGCATTTTTTCCGTCAATCCCGATCGAAACCGATGTTTCTTTTGGTAATTAAGTTTAAAAGTAGTTTACTTTTCAAAATCTATGCCTTTAAAACGTGCATGTGGCAGAATGTGGCGGCATGTGGCGGCTTGTGAATTATTTATTTTATAAAATATTATGTATGTATATTATAATAAATTAATCTTTTTAATTAACACAATATTTTTTAACCATGTCGTTATTTATGAATACCCATTTGAATTCAATCCTGAAAACTATCACATTTAGTTCATTAAACTTTATTTTGATAAACTTCAGTATTTCAATAACAATGTTGTAAAAATAAGTTTTATGTAACCGACTTCAACACGCTTTGGCTTCGAACTCACAATTGTGAAATAATATATATATTTTTTTAAAGCCGAAAACGAAACACGCTGTATGAAAGTTTTGCATCTGTGTGAGTACTGTGATGAAGTCAACTTAACTTGCGTTAGATATACACATGTTTACAAATACTACAAGAAAAACCCAAAATAAGATGTTTAAACGACCCTTTATTCGATCTTTAATGTGTTTGACACCAGCGCCGAAGGGTTCAATGACGCTAGGTCCTCGGAGCATCTTCTATTGAAATACCGGTAGAACAAGGACACCATTCCCATCTGAAACCTGCGCGCTAAACATTGCAATCCGTTTGTTAGAGAGGGAAATCTATCGAGCGGACCGCCCGTTTATGCTTTCTGAATTTTCAAGTATTTTGGGACTCTAGACCAAAGGTGGCTGCCAAATTCAACAGGTGGACTTGCAATTTGTACAGGATCAGCAGTTGTGCTATCTGCAGTATATATTGGCCCACAATTACGACTGCCTCCGTGATCGAGGGGTAAGGCTCTCGACTAGCAATCCCGGCGTTAATATGGATATATGTATGCATATAATACACGATATAAATTTTATAATGAACGTTTAAAAAATATATTTTTTTATTTATTTTAAATCAAGACAAACATGCTACTACCACATAGGAAACATGATAATTTTGCTTGTGTCGTAATGGAGAACCCAAACGCGATCAGCCAGATCAGCCACTGACCGGTCTTTGAATAAGTTGTTTTGCATTTCACAATTGATTCGTTTAAAATAATATGTACTATATTTGCGGCACATTCCAGAGTGGACGATACTTTCAGTATCGCCCTGGTGTAAGACCACCTTTCAGAATTGAAACGTTGCTTCAAAGGCTTTAGCCGTGGTTAGTGACCAGATCTGAATAGCCAGGTACTTCACCACCTTCCTCTACCGCATCTTCTTTCCTCCGCACTACCTTCAACCTCACAAAATATCCCAAATTCCCATTTGGGATATTTTGTGAGGGAAGGGGAGGGGGGGGGAATAGAAATGGCTAAAGTAAGAACTAATTGAAAAATTATAAATGAGGAATTCCGATTTGGGAATACAGGGTACCGCCACCCCGGGAACCATTGACTGGAAAACCAACACCTCTGCCATAGGTCACCCCAGGGGGAAGGAAGGGGGAAGTGGAGTAGGGGGGCAGGGGGTGGGGGGGGCAGGGATGTAGGGAGGGGGGGGGGGGGGGGGGGGGGGGGGCAGGGGGGTAAGGAGGAGGTGTAGGGGGGGTGAAGAAAAGGCTTTAGTAAGAACTTATTGTATATTTGTAGACGAGTAATTGCAGGGGAGTGGGAAGGGCGGGGGTGGGTGGGGGGGTGGGGGGTAGGGGGGTGGGAGGTAAGGGGTAGGGGGGGGGGCAATGGAAATGGCTTAAGTAAGGACTAATTGAATTATTATAAATGAGGAATTCCAATTTGGGAATACAGGGTACCGCCACCCCCGGGAACCATAGAATGGAAAACCAACACCTATGCCAAAGGTCACCCCAGGGGGGGGAAATGGGGTAGTGGAGTAGAGGGGTATGGTGGTCGGGGGAGGTGGAGGGGGGGGGGGGGGAGGGGGGGGGGGTGAAGGGTGGGGGTAAAGGAATGGCTTAAGTAAGGACTTATTTTAAAATTGTATATGAGTAATTGCAGGGGAGTAGAAGGGTGGAGGGGGATCAATCTGGGAATACGGGGTACCGTTTCCCCGGGAACCATTAACTGGTTCACCAACACCTCTGCCATAGGTCACCTCAAGCGGATCATTGCGTTTGGTGACTAAGCAGGGGTGCCCGGGTTCATGGGGTGAGATGACGTACACGAATCAATCAAAAAATCTTCTAAAAGTAAAAATTTTAGAAAACTCATCGCTTTTAGAGCACGTTTTGCACTTGGGAACGGTCACAACTCTAGCCCTATGGCACCAAACAGACTGAAATTTTGAATTCTTACTTAAGAGCACGGTTTGTACACGAATCAATCAAAAAATCTTCCAAAAGTATAGTTTTTAGAAAACTCATCGTTTTTCAGTGCACGTTTTACACCTGAGAACGGTAACAACTCTAGCCCTATGGCGCCAAACAGGACGATTATTTTGAATTCTTACTTAAGAGCACGGTTTGTACACGAATCAATCAAAAAATCTTCCAAAAGTGTAGTTTTTTAGAAAACTCATCGTTTTTCAGTGCACGTTTTACACCTGGGAACGGTCACAACTCTAGCCCTATGGCGCCAACAGGCTGAAATCTTGGATTCTTACTTAAAAGCACGGTCTGTACACGAATCAATCAAAAAATCTTCCAAAAGTATAGTTTTTAGAAAACTCATCGTTTTTCAGGGCACGTTTTACACTTGTGAACGATCACAACTCTAGCCCTATGGCACCAAACAGGACGATTATTTTGGATTCTTAGTTAAGAGCATGGTCTGTACACGAATCAATCAAAAAATCTTCCAAAAGTATAGTTTTTAGAAAACTCATCGTTTTTCAGTGCACGTTTTACACCTGGAAACGGTCACAACTCTAGCCCTATGGCACCAAACAGACTGAAATTTTGGATTCTTACTAAAAAGCCCGGTTTGTTCAAGAATTATTAAAAAAAGTTCCAAAAGTATAGTTTTTAGAAAACTCGTCTTTTGGAGGTATTATATTTTCCACTCGGGATCGGTCAGAACTTTGGCCCTATGGCACCAAACAGGACGATTATTTTGAATTCTTACTTAAGAGCACTGTCTGTACACGAATCAATCAAAAAAAATTCCAAAAGTATAGTTTTTAAAAAACTCATCGTTTTTCAGTGCTCGTTTTACACTTGGGAACGGCCACAATTCTAGCCCTATTGCACCAAACAGGACGATTATTTTGGATTCTTACTAAAAAGCACGGTCTGTACAAGAATCAATCAAAAAATCTTTCAAAAGTATAGTTTTTAGAAAACTTGTAGTTTGGAGGTCATACTCATCCGTTACCTATAAATTCTTCACCAATAAGTCACCGGAGACCAAAATTTCATTCGCATTTTTTACTCCAAATAATGTCAGGAATCGCTTGTTAAAGAAAGTCAAGTACGTCCCTTATAATCCTGTATATATATGCAGTCCTCCATTCATGTATTGATTCTTATAAAATATTTTATACATAAATATGCAGTCCTGGTGGTAGATAAAAGCAGGAAATTGGATACTCTATATCACAATTGGAATTGATTTTATGGCAGGTGTATTTATTTTTTGGATTGAGATTTCGTTTTGGTTTAAATCGAGTGTCAATACTAAATTTTTAAGGTTAAATTTGAAAAAAATAGGTTTCTACGTGGTTAGTGTCAGATCAGACAGCCTAGTCCAGATCTATGGACCAAACACGGCAAAAGCCATTGTAAGCAAAGTTTCAATTCTGAATGGCTGTCTTATACTAGGGCAATACTGAAACTATCAACCCCTCTGGAAAGTGTCGCAAATATAGTATATATTTTTTTAATTGCATTTATTGTGAAAAAACACAAGTAAATCAAATTAAATTTATTTGCCCCTGATGGGATTCTTTCCCGCCACGATCGGATTGTGAGTCAAGAGCCTTACCCCTCGACCACGGTATAAATACTTTATAACTAAATATATATTAAAGTGAACAAAACTAGGATATTAGAAATGATTTTATGTGAATAACATAACAACATTTCATTTAGATTTTTTTTGAAATAATTGTTTGCGGCCGAATAAATTTTACGCATATCATATTATAATTCTTATTTAATCGAAAAAAAAAAATATTTATCGTAAACATTTTTTTTAATTGTCATAAACATATTACATTAAATATTAGCTTTTAATATCGCTGGATTTCTCCGCCGTGTGGGTTTGGCCGATATCGCCCGTCCAAATAATGTCGATAGGAAATTTAGAGAGAAGTTTTAGAAAGGACCATTTAATAACTCTGACGATGTATTCAAGTCTAGTAGATGACCGACCTTTTGGGTAATTCATCTTTATCTTAAATAACGGGAATACAAATTACGGGAATACGTCTCATGGCCTAGACATATGACTATTGTCATATGTCTAGGCCATGCATGTTCGGACGTGTCCACAGCCTTATGATAATAATAATAATATTTGGATGTTTTGTAAACTAAAACCGGTTCAGTCAATGTTTCAGTCAATTTTTCACGATCAAAATTTTAATATTAAGAAATAAAATTATTAATTTCTAATATACACAAAGGAAAGATTATTTTATCTAGATTCTAGAACAATTTTTGTTTTTGCAAAATGATTAAAAATAACCAATAAAGAGGTGTATTTACAAATATATGGGAATAATATCCAAATTTAAATATTTAGGAATAAAATTATTAATTTCTAATATACCTAGGTACACATTGAAAAGATTATTTTATTTACATTTTGGAATATTTTTTTTTTTGCAAAGTGATAAAAAATAACCAATATAGAGGTGTATTAACCGCGACTGAACCGGTATAGGGTTTGGAAATACGCGTTCCGACCCGCCATGCAGATGGTGGGCAGACGCGTCCACCGCAAAGACCCACACAAACCTCACCTCATGAACCCGGGCACCCCTGCTTAGTCACCAAACGTAACGAACCGCTTGAGGTGACCTATGGCAGAGGTGTTGGCTTTGTCTTTAACTTTGGTTGTTTTTTCTTCTGTCTTTAACTTTTATGCGTCTAAAAAGCAAATTATTTTATTGTTCCATCAATCTAATATATTTTTTAAATTATGCGTAAAAAAACATTAAATCAATAAAAAAAACATTACACATTAAATTAATTATGATCGAATTTCGACCATTGGGCGACCACTACTTCACATTAAAATTTAATTATGATGGAGGTACTCGATATGTGAAATTTAATTATGATAGTACTCGAGATGTACTCGAAGTCAGGTTCTTAAATTCCTCTCTCAACCAGTAGCCTTGCAATGCAGTAGAAGAGATGGATTCATATGTCCATCTAATCCGCGACATTCGTATAGCAGTCAAAAACCCGCTCCGTGGGTTTTTGCTGCTAGGCCCTGCGCGCGGCGGCAACACCCCGGTAGCCTCCGGGGAGAGAGTCCGGCTGGAAAGGTCAAAATGCCTCCCTCAACCAAGTTCTCTTGATCCAGCCCGCCACGCAGCAGGTGGGCAGACGCATTCGCCGCCAAGACCTGGACAAACCTCACCCCATGAACCCGGACACCCCTGCTTAGTCACCAAACGCAACGAACCACTTGAGGTGGCCTACGGCAGAGGTGTTGGTTTTCCAGTAAATGGTTCCCGGGGCAGCGGTACCCAAGCTCCCAAGCTAACTTGAAATGACTTAAGCCGTTTTGGTGACTAGATCCGAATAGCCAGGTACTTCCCCACCGGCCTCTCTCCATCTCCTTCCGGAGGGGGGGTAGACTGAATGCTGTAGAAATGATACCCCTGAGGCATATGTGTGGTAAAACCACGTATAATCGTGTGAGAAATGTGGAGATTATTTGATGATAGCCAACCTCCGAAAAGAAAATCAGATAGCCAAATCCGAAAAAAAAACCATAAGAAGAGCATAATTGTTTGAAGATTTGCAGCCTGCAGGGTGAAGATTTATTGATTATAGCCAACCTCCGATAAGAAAATATAATAGAAGATAATAATAAGATTTGTTTCCGGTACCCGGGTTCATGGGGTGAGGTTTGTCCGGGTCTTGGCGGCGGATGCGTCTGCCCACCAGCTGCATGGCAGGCCGGATCGGAAGAGAGCGGTTGAGGGAGTTCCTTTGACTTCTCTAGCCGTACTCTCTCGGAACATCGCAGTGGGAGGCATGGATTTATACGTCCGTAACTCCTGTACACACTGCCCCCAGATTCCTACTTATCCCTAATACCCTTTGCCTTTTCAGAACTTCCTCTCCTTCCTTTTATAAAAAAAGACCCTCCACACAGCGTCCCCTAAGATTACATAGGCCTTGAGGAGAATTATTTTCCTTGATTTATTATAATAAAATGATTATTTTATATTATATTTATACAATATATTATTAGATTATATTAAAGTGAACCTAGTTAATTAAACTAGTGTTTGAAATATTGAAACTAAAAACGCTAAAAACTTGGCAAATCTGAATACTTTCTTAGGCAGCCGAAAAACAAAATGAGAACGATATGTTTCAACTTGTTAACAAACGATCACGTGATCAATGTTTTCATAACATGCAAATCATCACCCAAATCATCAACGGACGCGTGATCGGAGCACGTGCACAGAACGTTCTTCCCCGTTTGAAATTTTGGGAGTGCACTTGGTACATTGATGTATTATATTTAGATGAGACATGAAGCGAAAAAATGGGTTCAACGTTTTTACCTCCAATATACCTCCATCGCTTCCAACGCTCTAACGAATCCGATATACGCGCACCGCTTATCGCTTTCGAATAGCTGAACACGTTTTGATGAGATGTTAGTAGTCATTAGCGCCTCTATTTGTATAACTCTATGACTTGGTATCTGTTTGACTACAGTGATATTTGCAGAAATATCGCGAGTCCACCGAGAGAATTTTGAGATTTTAATTCTGGATATTACATTATTAACTTATTTTCATTTTATGTTTTAATTGGGTACCTACTTAACATGTTATCACATTTTATTTCTATTTTTTTCTTTAAGATTTTTAAATTACTCTTTTAAATTATTACATTATAAGTATTGTTTATGAAATATGATGGCAGACTGGGATTGCTCTACTCTCCCAGTCCTTCTGGAATAAAAACTTTGATAAAAATAAAATAATAAAACAAACGTTCGGCAATAACTAGGTAAGTGATAATTCGTGTAATTATAACAACTAGTGGTCGCCCAATGGTCGAAATTCGATCATAATTAATTTAATGTGTAATGTTTTTTTTTTATTGATTTAATGTATTTTTTATGCATAATTAAAAAAAATATTAGCATTCTGTACTCTTTCTCTATATAAACTATAAGTGTACGAAATTTCATACTTCTATTTTCGTAAAAAGAGGTAAAAAGTTTTTGCTTCACGTATTAATATACTGATAATTGTAATGTTTTTTATTGATTTAATGTTTTTTTATGCATAATTAAAAAAAAATACTTTCTTGCACTCCTTCTCTATATAAACTATAAGTGTGCGAAATTTCATACTCCTCCGTCCGCGCAATTTTCGTAAAAAGGGGTACAAAGTTTTTACTTCACGTATTAATATACTGATGATGATGATTATATTATTATAATTTTCTGCGTTATTCTTTAACTTGCGCACGCCATAATTTGAACTTGCGACTTCTGAATTCTTAGTCAAGGATCGTAAAGCAACGCATTTTCATAAAATAATACAAACTTATCAAAAAAAATTATTTGCGCACGCCGTAATTTTAACTTGCGACTTCTGAATTCTTAGTCAACGATCGTAAAGCAACGCATTTTCGTAAAATAAAACAAACTTATCAAAAAACTTTTTTGCGCACGCTCTAATTTGAACTTGTAATTGACACGCGGTAGAAGTGAAACCTTCATAAAACTTAAGTAGACAATTTTCATTAGTGAAATAATTTTTTTTAATCTTGAGATGCTTGTGGGGGATCTTTTTAGAAAAGGAAGAAGACGGTAGTTTTGTAAATTCTGGGACCCTCCTCCCCCCCCCTCCATACCCCACCTCTTGGGGTGACCTATGGCAGAGGTTGGTTATCCAGTAAATGGTTCCCGGGGCGGCGGTAAAATTGATATCGCCTCCTTCATTCACTCACTCAAATTGATTCTCCATGCATGTCCTTTTCCGTGCGCCCCATTCCCTTCCACCTTCCCCGCCTTCCCCCTCCCTCGTCTCGTTCGTTCACTCTTTAGTAATACCGAAAATATTTATTGTCAAATAATAATAATAGATAATTTAGAGTATGTAGCAGCCCTGCAATAATCTCACAACTCTGTGGCAGCCCTAGAACGCGCCATTATATATCGGATCAACACATCAACAGTAAAACTCCATATAGGTACATGTTTTTTATGACCAATCAGAAGGCTTCCTTCACAACCTCTCTGATTGGTCATTTAAATCGGATCAGCAAAAGAACTGTACAACGACATATAGGTACATAAGTTATACGATTACGTAGATCAACGAAGTATGTTAATTTACAAGCGACAGATCAACATAGCATGTTAATTTGCAAGCGATTCCCATACAAATTTTTAAAATTTTATGATGAGTACATCAAATATTTTTACTTGCAAACTGGCAACCTTAGTAACTAATGTAATAACGTTGCAAAATCATACAGATGTATTCCATCATAGCCAAGTTATATGGTGTTAAAGGTGGATCAACTTGGCTTATAACTTCTTACTGGATCAACACACTACGGGAAGTCAAGACCAATATATATATATATATATATATTGGCCTCTTAAGTCAAGACCAATATATATATATATATATATATTGGCCTCTTAAGTCAAGACCAATATATATATATATTGGCCTCTTCCCGTAGTGTGTTGATCCAGTAAGAAGTTATAAGCCAAGTTGATCCACCTTTAACACCATATAACTTGGCTATGATGGAATACATCTGTATGATTTTGCAACGTTATTACATTAGTTACTAAGGTTGCCAGTTTGCAAGTAAAAATATTTGATGTACTCATCATAAAATTTTAAAAATTTGTATGGGAATCGCTTGCAAATTAACATGCTATGTTGATCTGTCGCTTGTAAATTAACATACTTAAGTCAAGACCAATATATATATTAGGGTGTCCCAAGACATAAGGAAGAAATTTTTTTTAATGAATTTAAATACGCATACCCTCTTATTTTATTCCATTTGATCCCAATAACTCGTATAAAAAATATTATTTTGATTAAACAACGGCAACCCGTGCCGACTTGATGCCAAACATATGGTACAAAAATTTGTACTGAGTTAATATGGAAGGATTTTAAACCATATTTTTTGTCGGATAAATAAAACTAAAAAATTCACAAATGTTCAATTGTGTAGTATTTTATATTTAAGAATGATTTATTGATTGAATTTTCGCTTCAAAGTTTGTTTTTTACAGTCAGGATAAATCTTCCGGTGTTCCTGAACGCATCGTAACAAAAATAGTTTTTGTTTCTCTTCGACCGTGATTAAGCATGAAAATCTCGCATTAACTTAACAGCTCTTTCAGCTGTATCATTCACTACCCTCAGCGATGACACCTTTTTTCTGGCTTCTTGATACGAAGCATTATTTGACCACATCGTAGGGCATTCTAAAACTGGCATCTATTTTCAGACAATCAAAAAAAAACTTTGCTTTTACTGAAATTCAGTCGTAAATATTTTTCTCTGAAACAAAATTCACTAAACTATGATATGATCAAAAACCTCAATACAAAATATAAATTTAACTACTTATTAAACTTATCATACAATTTACCATCAATTTCGATGGGATGTTAAATTAACTGTCATGGGTGGGATAAATTATTTTGGGTTATATTTTCAAGCATTTTTATTTTAGTTGTTTGATCCACAGCGTTGTCAAACAGCGAAAAAATAGATACTTCATCGGTCAAATACGTAAATGCTTACTGAACTTCTGTAAAGCTGCCTATGAGATGATTTCATCGATTTTTTCATAAGCCTTCAAAGATTTCAAAAAGTATAAGTCCTGGTGCTTTAACAGCTACAATACATTGTAGCCATGGCTTGACATACTATGTCAAGCCATGGCTACATGGCTACATCCTATTAGGATGTTACTGTAAACAGGCAAACGTCTAAGAGTGTCGCCTTATCCTTACCGGTAATTTTAAATTGCGCACTAAGTAATGAAATTTTTAACGAATAAAGCGCCCTTGCCGTCCATCGAGCTTGGTGCATAGCACCTGGAGGCCGAATCTTAAATTTTCTCTCTGTATCTCCGTCCAAAAATATCACAGAGAGCTCTAAAAACTTTCGACAGTCATCTCGAAGTATTTTTGTTGTCAGTGCAGTGCAGTACGGTAAAGTCAAGCAAATCATCGATTTCGGAAGCGGTTAGGTGCAATGTGAGATTTTCTCCATACCACTGAATTTTTTCGGGATCAACATTTTTCCAGTTATCTCGAAACTTTTTGAAGAGTGGGATGTCAGGGCTTGAAGTCACTTGACTGATTTTTTAAATCTGTGTCTTCATTAGAATCAGAAGAAGAGATGTTTTGTAACGGTTTGTAAGACGATGTGGAAGGAGTTGGCGCAGATAAATATTTAGTAAGCCGCTTTTCTTCCTCGATTGTTCTAAGGCGCGCTCTCCACTCTTTATCTCAGTTTTTTGTCCACCCCTCTAAGTAGAACGACCTGGATCTGTTTGTTGCTGCGAAAAGGTTCTTCAATAATTTATTTTTATTAATTCAAAGGCATCGGCGTGTGCAAAAATTATTTAAGTTTTTGACAAACTCTCGACGACGTTGTTCAAATTTGTCTTGCGTTTTCTTCGCATTTTTTGCAAGTCGCTCCAAACTTGAAATAAGTTGACAAGTTTCTTCACAGAATTAGGTAAAGATTTGGTTGATATACGTGCCTTTTCACATTAGATAACACCCTCGCGAATAATGAGATGAGCACTTTCATTGACAGTTAAATTCACTTCCCGGATATTATAGAACAAAGCTTCAAGAACTTGTCCATAAGAGGATAGTTTAGAACCCAATATTTGGTCTTTTACGACTCCAATTAAAATTATACTCTTTTTAAAACTGCGTTAAACTCACGACATCTTGCCTAAATGAGTAATATGCGTTTACTAACAAAAAAACAAGTTACTACAAGCGCATCAACACGTTTGCTGGCGGGCGTCTTCATACAAGAAGGTACTAACATGTTTCGATGCAAGTCGGCACGGGTTGCCGTGGTCCCACGTAAACAAAATATTTTTTACAAGTGTTTTGTCATTATTCAAACAAAATTAGAGGGTATGCGTTGAAAAATAACAACTTTCATTTTTTTGGGACACCCTAATATATATATATTGGCCTCTTCCCGTAGTGTGTTGATCCAGTAAGAAGTTAAAAGCCAAGTTGATCCACCTTTAACACCATATAACTTGGCTGTGATGGAATACATCTGTATGATTTTGCAACATTATTACATTAGTTACCAAGGTTGCCAGTTTGCAAGTAAAAATATTTAATGTACTTTTCATAAAATTTTCAAAATTTGTATGGGAATCGCTTGCAAATTAACATGCTATGTTGATCTGTCGCTTGTGAATCAACATACTTGGTTGATCTACATAATCGTATAACCTATATGTCGTTTTACAGTTCTTTTGCTGATCCAATTTTAATGACCAATCAGAGAGGTTGTGAAGGAGCATTCTGATTGGTCATAAAAAACATGTACCTATATGGAGTTTTACTGTTAATTTGTTGATCTGATATATAATGGCGCGTTCTAGGGCTGCCACAGAGTTGTGAAATTATTGCAGGGCTGCGACATTCTCTAAATTATGTATTATTATTTGACAATAAATATTTTCGGTAGTACGAAATGCGCCAAAAAATTTCACGGAGAGGGAAGAGACGAAGGAGGGGGAAGGCGAGGAAGGTGGAAGGGAACGAGGTGCATGGGAAAGGACATGCAGGGAGAATCAATTTGAGTAAGTGAGTGAGTGAATGAAGGAGGCGATACCAATTATACCGCCGCCCCGGGAACCATTTATCGGATAACCGACACCTCTGCTAAAAGGTAAATAACTAAATAAAATGGTTCCATGACAGTCGATCCGGCAACAATTGCCCTCCCCCCAAGAGTTGGCCCGCTGACAGTTGATCCCCCGACAGTTGATCCTCCGACAGTTGATCCCCCCCGACAGTTTATCCGACGGACGATTGATACCTCGGACAATTGATCCCCTGACAGTTGACCCCCCGACAGTTGATCCCCCGACAGTTGACCCCCCCCCGACAGTTGATTCCTCGGACAATTGGATGAACATGGACATTGAGCGGACATTTGATCCCTCGAATATTTGATCCCTCGGACATTTGATCCCTCGGACTCGGAGGGATCAACTGTCGGAAGGATCAACTGTCGGCGGACCAACTGTCGGAGGATCAATTGTCGCCGGACCAACCGTCGTGAAACCGTTTTTTTCAATGACACTGAATGGATAGAACACAGTAAACCACTTTAAAAAAATATTTTTTGTTCTTAAAGGAAAAAATGACATAAATTGAAATAAATGACATAAATTTCGAATCGAAGTGGGTGACATAAATGAAAAACAATTTTGAACCAATAATTTTATTAACTTAAAAGTCATAATGTATTAGTTTAATATAACGAAAATCTATACATATAAACGTTTTGGTTCCGTATGTTTGCGTTAGGTTACCTCAGGCGGTTCGTTACGTTTGGTTACTAAGCAGGGGTGCCCGGGTTCATGAGGTGAGGTTTGTGCAGGTCTTTGCGGCGGAAGCGTCCGACCACCATCTGCATGGGAGGCCGGATCGCGTATTTCCAAAACATGTACCGGTTCCGATTATAAAATAATCTTTCCAATGTGTACCTAGGTATATAAGAAATTAAATGATTTGTATTAGACTAACACAAAAATTGTAAAATAAGTTTAAATATATCTCCAAAGTACAAGTACCCATCGACAAACTGCTAAAAAGTAGTTTATTGGGACTTTTCTTTTTTCTGTATAATATTTTATGTCATATTTTATGTATTACTTTGTATTTATAATAAATAAATTAAACCTTGAAAAAAAAAATTTATAATTTTATTCCTAAATATTTAAATTTTGATTTTATTCCCATATATCGTAAATACACCTATTTATTGGTTATTTTTTAACATTTTACAAAAGCAAAATTTGTTGTAGAATCTAAATAAAATAAGCTTTCCAATGTGTATATTAGAAATTAATAATTTTATTCCATAATATTTAAATTTTGATATTATTCCCATTTATTGTAAATACACCTCTTTAATGGTTATTTTTAATCATTTTGCAAAAACAAAAATTGTCCTAGAATCAAAATAAAATAATCTTTCCAATGTGTATATTAAAAATTAATTATTTTATTTCTTAATATTCAAATTTTGATATTGAAAAATTGACTGAAACAGTGACTGAACCGGTATAAAATATCTAAAACATCATCTTTTACGAAACATCCAAATATTATTATTTTAAGTATAAGGCCTGTGGACACGTCCAAACATGCATGGCCTAGACATATCATGACAATGATCGTATGGACACCCCTTCCCGTAATTTAAGTAAACATCACCCAAAAGGTCGGTCATTTACTAGACTTGAATACATCGTCAGAATTATCAAATCGCCCTTTTTTACATTTGTTCCTTAAGAGGTCTGTTCACGCAGGCTAAGATTGACTACTCAAAAAATCATACTGATAGGTATATTATCGTGTCCTGCTCTAGTAAAGTACAGGAGAGGGGCGTACGAGAGGAGGTAGTGAAGGGGGAAATCGTAATACGTATTGTCGCACATCGCGAGCGAACACAAAAATTAAATAATTATGTAGTGAACAAAGCAGAAAATATATGTAATATTACGCTTGAATATTTGCAGGAAGCCGGTGAACAGTCCCTTTTGTTTAGTACCCTTAGCATTAGCGGACGAGGGGCACACATGCGAAGGTCTCTGGACATATTCTGTAGTAGTGTTAGTTTGTTTATCGTTTATAGTACAAACGCTGAGTGTCAATAACATTTACAATAATTTAACAAATCTTCGGTTAGGTTGAATTGTTTCATAATATACTCAAATTTATATTCAACGATGTCATAATATTTTTATCTTGCTTGAATCATTGAAAACAATTATATTTATAAGAAAAGAAAACAATATAGAATTTTACCCCGATTTGATGTTTACATGTTAGAACAGAGTTCAAAATGTGAAGTTTTGTCAAATATTAATTTGGAGTTACGATTAAACAACCCGGCCTAACATTCGTACAAAATAAAATCGGTGACCGGACAACTCGGAATGAGACCAACTCTGAACCATCTCAGATAAGTCATTTAGAGTCATTGAACTCAATGTTTAGAGTGATAAAATATATATAAATATAAAATTGGTTAAATAGATTACGTTAAGTTAGGGTTATCGGCTAATTTAAAATTATTTTTTTTCATAGCTTTTTGACTTTTCAAGGAGGCGAAGACTATATTCTCAGTTGGCATGGAACCATCTAATCAACATATTTAGGCACTTTCATGAAAACAAAAAAAAAATAATGATGACTTCCGTGGTCGAAGGGTAAGACTCTCGACTAGCGATCAGGAGGTGACGGGTACAAATCCCGGAGTGCGCAAGTAAATTATATTTGATTGATTTGTGTTTTTTCACAATTCAATCATTTAAAAATAATATATGGTATATTTGCGGCACTTTCCAGAATGTAAGTTACTCTCAGTAGGACTCTGGTGTAAGACCACTATCCAGAATTGAAACGTTGCTCGAAATGGCTTTAACCGTGTTTAGTGACTAGATCTGAATGTCCGGGTGCTTCCCCACCTTCCTTTTCCCCATATCCTTCCCCTCCTCAACAACTTCAGCCTCACAACATACCACAATTGAGGATGCCATAGTCTCACTTTGGCTCCAAGCGATTGGGAGCAGTTGGGACACTTGTGCTGTATTCAGATAAAAAAGTAAAATAAAAACTTACCGCACACCCAAAATCACAAGTTGTTATCTGCAATCAAAGACACATTCAACAATTTGGGAGGCGGGTAAGGGTACCGCCGCCCCGGGAACCATTTGTTCGCTACGTTTGGTGACTTAGCAGGGGTGCCCGGATTCACGAGGTGAGGTTTGTCCGGGTCTTGGCGGCGGATGCGTCTGTTAATATGTCTATGGGTCTTTTTAGGAAAGGAAGGAGAGGAAGTTCTGGGAAAGAGAAAAGTATTAGGGGTGGGAAGGAATCTGGGGGTCAGTGTGTCCAGGAGTGTCCCGGACGTATGAATCAATCCCTCCCGCTGCGGTGCAAGGCGATGTTTCGAGAGAGTACCTACGGCTGAAGTCAAAGAGACTCCCTCAATCATTCTCTCCCGATCCAGCCTGTCATGCAGCTGGTGGGCAGACGCATCCACCGTAAAGACCCGGACAAACCTCACACCATGAACCCGGGCACCCCTGCTAAGTCACCAATCGTAGTGAACCACTTTGGGTGACCTATGGTAGAGTTGTTTGTTATCCAATAAATGGTTCCCGGGGCGGCGGTACCCATACCCGCCTCGCATTTGCGGCACTTTCCAGAATGTAAGTTACTCTCAGTAGGACTCTGGCGTAAGACCACCATCAAGAATTGAAACGTTGCTCGAAATGGCTTTAACTGTGTTTAGTGACTAGATCTGAATGTCCAGGTGCTTCCCCACCTTCCTTTTCCCCATCTCCTTCCCCTCCTCATGTTCTTGAAAAGAGAAGGGTATTAGGGATGGGAAGGAATCTGTGGGTCAGTGTGTTTAGGAGTGTCCCGGACGTGTGAATCAATCCCTCCCGCTGCGGTGCAAGGCGTTGTTTCGAGAGAGTACCTACGGCTGAAGTCAAAGAGACTCCCTCAATCATTCTCTCCCGATCCGGTCTGTCATGCAGGTGGTGGGCAGACGCATCCACCCTTAAGACCCGGACAAACCTCACACCATGAACCCGGGCACCCCTGCTAAGTCACCAAACGTAGTGAACCACTTGGGATGACCTATGGTAGAGGTGTTTGTTATCCAATAAATGGTTCCCGGGGCGGCGGTACCCATACCCGCCTCGCATTCAGTCTACTTCATCCTTCCTCTGCCAGTTTCCATGCCTTACTGCCATACATATACCTAGTTAGGTACCCTGGTATCGTAGAAAATATTTTTAAAATAAAAGCTGAACTGCCAAAATTGAATTTCTTACTACCTACTACCTAGTGAACACAAGTATATTAGCGTTATTGAATACAATCTCCAGTTTTCGGTAAACAGATCTAAAATGATAAAACAAACAACGATCATGCACTTGCGCTTGTCTGACAACACACACACAGATACACGATTCCTTTACCTCTCTCCCCGGCCCGCGCACGTTTCGCTCCACCGAGACTGGCAAAAGAGTGGATGAGATGGCAACAAAAAACCTAAGTAATTTTACGATAAATTTGCGCGTAACTAGATCCGGTTTTTGACGCAAATATAACTGTTTTCAGTGCAAACTAAAATTTATCGTATATTTCATCATATTTCTGAGGCAGAATGTGAAAGAATTTTTCAAAAATAGCATCCATTTGGTCAGAAAAAAATTCCAAAGTAGCCTCCTAAATTTATCGATAAATCGTCATCTTTTGGAGCCTATATTTTATAATTTAAAGCAAAAATCGAAAATCGGATTCATATCCGTACTTTTTATATATCTAACCTGTCATTTAAAAAAAATTGAAAACCATTAATTTGATAGTTTAGCCGTAAATCCGGAAATAAATTTTGTATGAAACAGGCCACGCATACGTTCCTCTTAACTATCAAAAATATACGGACGGGCGATATCGGTCAATTCCACACGGCAGAGAGCTTCAGGGATATTCAAAGCTAATATTTAATATTATATGTTTATGACAATTAAAAATATGCTTTTTTGATAAATAATGTTTTTTTTTTTAGATTAAATAAGAATTATAATATGATATGCGTAAAATTTATTCGGCGGCAAACAATTATTTAAAAAAAAATCTTAATGAAATGTTGTTATGTTATTCATATAAAATCAGTGGCGGTTTTCTCTAAAGTGCGTTTGCGCGACGGACCCCCCATTAAAAAGATGAGAAAATAAAACAAACTTGTTGTATAATAATATCATAAACACTATTTTGTATAATATAATAATATTATAAACACGACTGTAGATAGCGCGCCTTAAAAATTCTGCCTTTAAAACCCGGGCCAACGAGAAGTACCTACGCTACTACCATTTTGTGCGTGTCAATACCCGCACCAAACGCTCTATACAAAAAAATCCTACTCGCGCCAATCGCTCTGACGGTGACTAGGCCTTTCTACATGCAAAATCGTCGCAACGCGGCGTGGCGATCAGCGCATAATGTCCGAACATTGTCCAAACACGATGTCCGATGAGACGAGTGTCAACGATGCCCGAGATCCTGCGAGAGCGCAGACCGACCGTTGATTTTTAAACCATAGATTTTGACTTTTCTGTTTTCTGTTTTTACAAAGATACTAGCTGACCCGGCAAACGTCGTTTTGTCATATACATTATTTATAGGAAATACTTTTTTAGTTTGATAACAAATAACTAACACTATAAGTGTGTGGGGATGTACTTATAATTTAAAGAGGAATGAAGCGTTGTAGACAATTAAAGTATATTTTATTTAAATTAATAAATTATTCTTTATTAAAGTAACAAATATATATTGAATTACAATTATTGATAGCTCTCTTTACATTGAAAACAGTTATTTATATTTCTACTACTAATTATGGCTATTTAAAAATAAACAAAGGTTAATCTCTGAGCGCAATGGAGTGTACATATTTTTGGTCATTCCTTCTTAAGAGGAACGTATGCGTGGCCTGTTTCATACAAAATTTAGTTCCGGATTTACGGCTAAAATATCAAACTAATTGTTTTCATTTTTTTTTTAAATGACATATTAGATATATAAAAAGTACGGATATGAATCCGATTTTCGATTTTTGCTTTAAATTATAAAATATAGGCTCCAAAAGATGACGATTTATCGATGAATTTAGGAGGCTATTTTGGAATTTTTTTCTGACCAAATGGATGCTATTTTTGAAAAATCCTTTTATATCCTGCCTCAGGAATATAATGAAGTATACGATAACATTTTAGTTTTCACTGAAAACAGTTATATTCGCGTCAAAAACCAAATCTTGTTACGCGCAAATTTATCGTAAAATTACCTAGGTTTTTTGTTGTCATCTCATCCACTTTTGCTAGTCACGGGGAAGCGAAACGTGCGTGGGCCGGGGGGAGAGGTAATAGAATCGTGTATCTGTGTGTGTGTTGTTAGACAAGCGCAGGTGCATGTTCGTTGTTTGTTTTATCATTTTAGATCTGTTTACCGAAAACTGAAGAATGCATTCAATAATGCCAATATACTGGTGTTCACTAGGTAGTAGGTAGGTAGTAAGAAATACTATTTTGGCAGTTCAGCTTTTATTTTTAAAATATTTTCTACGATACCAGGATACCTAACTAGGTATAGATATGTATGGCAGTAAGGCATGGAAACTGGCAGACGAAGGATGAAGTAGACTGAATGCGAGGCGGGTATGGGTACCGCCGCCCCGAGAACCATTTATTGGATAACAAATACCTCTACCAAGTGGTTCACTACGTTTGGTGACTTAGCAGGGGTGCCCGGGTTCATGGGGTGAGGTTTGTCCGGGTATAAACGGTGGATGCGTCAGCCCACCAGCTGCATGACAGGCTCGGATCGGGAGAGAATGATTGAGGGAGTCTCTTTGACTTCAGCCGTAGGTACTCTCTCGAAACATCGCCTTGCACCGCAGCGGGAGGGATTGATTCATACGCCCGGGACACTCCTGGACCCACTGACCCCCAGATTCCTTCCCACCCCTAATACCCTTCTCTTTCCCAGAACTTCATCTCCTTCCTTTCCTAAAAAGACCCCTTTTTCCTCAGGGCTTCCTGTGTAGAGCTAACGTTAAAAAAACTGTACAAAAAGATCCCACAGGCGTATGCAAGGAAAACCAACATATACATATAGTAACCTCCGAGACACCGATTTTGGAACCTTACAGTATAATTGAATGTGAAGTTACACATATTATTTGACTTTCAAATCTGACATATCAATAGACGCATCCGCCGCCAAGACCCGGACAAACTTCACCCCTTGAATCCAAGCACCCCTGCTAAGTCACCAAACGTAGCGAACAAATGGTTCCCGGGGCGGCGGTACCCTTACCCGCCTCCCAAATTGTTGAATGTGGCGAGACTATGGCATCCTCAATTTTGGTATGTTGTGAGGCTGAAGTTGGTGAGGAGGGGAAGGATATGGGGAAAAGGAAGGTGGGGAAGCACCCGGACATTCAAATCTAGTCACAGTTAAAGCCATTTCAATTCTGGATGGTGGTCTTACACCAGAGTCCTACTGAGAGTAATTTACATTCTGGAAAGTGCCGCAAATATACCATATATTATTTTTAAATGATTGAATTGTGAAAAAACACAAATCAATCAAATATAATTTACCTACTTGCGCACTCCGGGATTTGTACCCGTCACCTCCTGATCGCTAGTCGAGAGTCTTACCCTTCGACCACGGAAGTCATCATTAATTTTTTTTTGTTTTCATGAAAGTGCCTAAATATGTCGATTAGATGGTTCCATGCCAACTGAGAATAAAGTCAACTCAATACCTCCTTGAAAAGTCAAAAAGCTATTAAAAAAATAATTTTAAATTAGCCGATAACCCTAACCTAATGTAACCTATTTTATATTTATAAATATTTTATCACTCTAAATGACTTATCTGAGATGGTTCTGAGTTGGTCTCATTCCGAGTTGCCCGGTCACCGATTTTATTTTGTACGCGAATGTTAGGCCGGGTTGTTTAATCGTAACTCCAAAATAATATTTGACAAAAATTCACGTTTTGAACTGTGTACTAACATGTAAACATCAAATCGGGGTAAAATTCTATATTGTTTTCTTTTGTTATAAATATAATTGTTTTCAATGATTCAAGCAAGATAAAAATATCACGAAATCGTTGAAAATAAATTTGAGTATATTGTGAAACAATCAAACCTAACCGAAGATTGTAAATTTTGTTGACACCTAGCGTTTGTACTAGACATGGGCAGATTCATTCCCAGGACTGAATCGATTCAGTCTGATTCTCCCGGCCTTTTGAATTGATTCATTTTATTCATTCCTTTAATTAAAAAAAAAAAAACCCATCAAGCAAGAATCTTTCTAAACACAACACTTTAAAACAAAAAAAAATTAAGCCAGAAAGACAAGCTTCCATACTTTACCATATTACATAAACCCCAAAATCAGTAAATACAAGCTAATGACGAAGCCATTACAAAACCGGCCATCGGATGATTAAAATCTTGCTCCCACAGGAGAAAGATAAAAAATAACGCATGCTACCACTTTTGTACAAGACAATTTTTTTTTCACTTAGATAAAAGAATAAAGGGTACTCAAAAACAGATTAAAATTAAAAATTATAAAAAAATGCACACTCCAATTGCCTTTACATGAAAATTATACATATAACAAGAAAGAAAGAGAGAAAATAGACATAATTTGCCCACATCTTCATAAGTATTATTACTGATAACTTTTGAAACATAAATGGTGAAATTAAAAAGGATACCTGGATATTCAGATCTGGTCACCAAACACGACTAAAGCCATTTCAAGCTAAGTTTCAATTCTGTATGGTGGTCTTACACAAGGGCGATACTGAGAGTATCTTCCACGCTGGAACGTGCCGCAAATATACTAAGTACATATTATTTTTAATGAATTAATTGTGAAATAACATCCGTAGGTCGCGGGATCGAATCCCGGCGTGGCAAGTAAACTTAATTTGATTAACTTGTGTTATTTCATAACCATTAATTTAAAATAATATATAGTATATTTGCGGCAAGTTCCAGAGTGGAAGATTCTCTCAGTATCAACCTGGTGTAAGACCACCATTTAGAATGTAAACGCTTTAGTCGTGTTTGGTGACCAGATCTGAATATCCAGGTACTTCCCCGCCTTCCTCTTCCACATCTTCTTCCCCTCCCCACTACCTTCAGCCTCACAAAATATCCCAATTAGGGATGCCATAGTCTCATTAGCTCCAGACGGGAGCAGTTGGGACTTGGGCGGTATTTACAAAATATTATTATTGCGCTTTCATATATCCGATCCTGTCACCTGGAATAAGCTTCACCCAAATATATATTTTTAAATGCATGTAGGTACCTACCTCACTGGTAAAGTTAAAACCATGCGCCAAATAAAAACTTAATCTAAGCGACACGCGTCGTACAATTTATTACAAAAATAAAGGAACAAAATAATCACTCGATTATCATTTATCATTTATCACTTATCACGGTTCGACAGCCAACTGATGTTTTGTTTACGGATAGGTAGACAGATACCATAAAAAACAATAATATAAATAAACATCGTTTTGTTTCTAAACGCATTGCATAATTATCGCAGGTGGGAGGGAGAAAAAACATAGGACTTAATTTCGCTTTTTTTAGCAGCAGTTCAGGGTCCGAAGTGGGAAGTTTCGCCCTAAGTTGACGGCTTGGCCGCGCGGGAACTAACGACAAACCAATTCTCTGCGGGCATTAAGGGATGAATTAGGAACTTCTGACTAATAAGTGTCTTTTGTCTTGCAGTGACTTGAATAACTTGCATTCCGCGGACCTAGTTAATCTTCAACGGACTTGAGTTGTCCGGCCAGATCGACTCGATACATGGGACATAGGATTTGAGACGAAGACGTCACAACTGAATAAGAAACAAATGTTTTGATTCCTTGAGTAAGTGAAATAGAGATTGGGATTGAGCGCTACGGTCCGCACAGACCTTTAGGAATATGACGACACAAATGAATAAGGAATAAAATTATTAATTCCTTGAATAAGTGGGACTTGTGGGACGACTGTGAAAGAGACGCGACATGGAACTCGGAATTACTTGGCTCTTGACTGACTCGCAGCTTTGTCGGTTGGCGGTTTTGTCGCTTGGGCTGGGGGACTCGACTCTCTGGCCTACGGGTTTATTTTTTATGGATTTACTGCGCGGGATACTACACGTGATAGGCATTTCGCGGCGCGCCGCCTATAGTGTACCTACCTGCCTGTCCGCGCAGCAAATATCCAGAATAATATTTAACAAAATTCCTACGAAACACTGCAATATTTACAGAGCACAATATTATTTTCTTACCTCAATATAACATGAAATAATTTAACTGTAAAATAAATAAATAGAAATAAAAAGAAATATGGTGCTGTTAAAAAATCGTAGGATGCAAGGCCAATGGTAAGGAATGAAGATTTAATTCCTTTTGAAAATGAGAATCAGATCGAGTATGTCACAAGATTGAATTTATTTTAATTCATTCATTCAATTTTGCCCACGTCTAGTTTGTACTATAAACAATAAACGATAAACAAACTAACACTACTACAGAATATGTCCAGAGACCTCCGCATGTGTGTCCCTCGTCCGCTAATGCTAAGGTACTAAACGAAAGGGACCGTTCACCGGCTTCCTGCAAATATTCAAGCGTAATATTACATATATTTTCTGCTTTGTTCACTACATAATTATTTAATTTTTGTGTTCGCTCGCGATGTGCGACAATACGTATTACGATTTCCCCCTTCACTACCGCTTCTCATACGCCCCTCTCCTGTACTTTACTAGAGCAGGACATACGACAATTATACCTATCAGTATGCTTTTTTGGGTAGTCAATCTTAGCCCGCGTGAACAGACCTCTTAAGCCAATACAAACATACTGGATGGTTTTCCCATTCGAGAACATGCCACATATATGTAAATTATCAATGTATAGATTGAAAATAGTTATTCATATTTCTACTACTAATTATGGCAATTAAAAAATAAACAAAGATTAATCTCTCAACGCAATGGAGTGTACAATTTTTTTTTCATTCCTTCTTTAGCTAATACAAACATACTGGATTGTTTTCCCACTCGAGAACATGCCACATATAAATTGTTGATCTTTTGCAGCAATATTTTGAACTATTTCTGTTCCTCCGAACGATGTCATTCAACATGAATTGAGTGTGCGAATTGACTTTAGGAACAGGCTAGAATCTGGATCCGTACCGATAAGTAAGCCGTGCAATGGTTCAGGTGGTGTTTCAATTTCCGTTAGTTGCACTTTTCCTGATGAGCAACACATCGCAACATGCTCATTTTTAAATTTAAGTGCATGACAATGCGGGCATTTCTTGTCCGAAGTACCAATGACCACTTTTGGAAAGAGCATAATATTCAAAATCAGGCTCATAATGGAATGCTAGTCGAAGGAATGAATCTGATGTAAATGCTCGATGTACTTGTTGGCGTTGTTGGTCGACGTCTGTTGACTACGAATCTGTGCGATTCTCTTCGTTTTCGTTCATCTCGTGCCTCTTGCGATTGTGATTCACGTAACTGCGCCATTTTTACACGTACATCTGCATTGTTTTGTTGGGTTTGTTCGCCCGATCTTTGTGCTCTTCTATCTTGCATGACTCTAGATTGGATTGATTGACGATTCAAATTGGACCCTTTACGCCTTATTAGCATTGTTGACTGTACATAGAACATATGTATAAATAAATCATTTTGAAATACTTATTGGTGAAAAAACAGTACTTAGCTTAAAAGTTCGGAAAATCCAAATGAGCATGCTAATACATAAATAATTATAATATAATACATAAATAAATCTAATAAATAAATAAATACATAAATAAATCTAATAATAATTAAAATAATGAATCTATTAAAAAATTTAGACAAAAACCATAATTATCATTATTTTATTGTGCAGTATGTTTTTTGTATGATTTGTGTGGTTTTTATTTAATTTTTAAAAAAATCGTCTGTCAGGAACAAATTATTGTGACAAAATGTGTTAAAAAAAAATTCGCAAGAAATAAAAAAAAAATAATTTTAAAAATAATTTCCCAAAAAACTTTTGCAAAAAAAAAAATAAACAAAAAAAGATTGATGTTTGGTATGTTTTTAGGTTTTCACGGCCAAAAAGTATTTTTGTTATTGTTTTTGGGGTGTTATGCCGTGTTTCGCTACGTCCTTCTTTAGCCAACGTTTCGGACAGCGTTACAGTGTCCATCATCAGGGCAGATGAGTAAATGATATAGGTGAGAGTGTTTACTTATGTGTGTCGAAGCGATACCGTGCTGCCGGCTCCATTTCTCTACGAGCTGGTGTTAGAAAAAATTTTCGGCATGGTTTTTTGCGTTTAGCTTTGGTGTAGCCGTCAATTACTGGATACCAAGCACTATTGAGCTTAGCTCCGTCGTCTCTGTTAATATTGATGGGGTTTTTATGGATTTCAATCGCCTCCGTAATTAACGCGTGCTCTGTAAGTTTTGGGTCTTCCCAGGACTTCAGGAACAAATCCAAAGTAATGGCCGGTTTCGATTAAGTGCTCGGCGATTGCCGATTTGTCAGGGTGGCCAAGTTTTCCCAGAATAGCTAACTTTAAAAAAAAAATGTATAAAAATTTTCCTATTCGGCCAACAAATGTAAAAAAAATATATCCATACAAAAATAAATAATTTTTTTTATTTCTACACAAACCTGAATAGACACTCTACGTGAAAAAAAACTATCCAAAGGTGTTATCGAAGAAGTAATGACATTGATACTTCTTTGAAAATGTAAAATATTTTCATTTTATCAAAAAAAAATTCAAACGCCAAGTGTGCACTTTAGAATTTTTTTGTGTCGCATTTTATAAGTTTATTATAACAATTATTTCAGATTTTGGTTGTTTATACAACTGTTGTTACAAATAATATTATTTTGTAATAGAAACCTGTAAATAAATAATGCTAAAAATATAGTTGTTCAATGTGGCGTAAAAAAATTGACATTTCTACGACAATCTTACGAAGCTAACTTTTGTCACTTTTCTTTTGTAAAATATTATAAAAATTACATCAAAATAATGTAGATAAAACTATCTTTTTGATGATATCTCAAGTCTATTCTTTCCATAATGAATTTATATCAAAAACAATGAAAGTATGTGGAGTTTACCTTACCAAATTCTGCCATCGATATGAACTTACTTAATCCAAGATGGCCGCCGTTGCCTTATACAGATGGGTTTCATAGTACAGGGTGACACAATCATGACAATATAAATAAAATTTGCTAATATTTTTAATTATATTTACTTCAATTTTATGTACAATGAAAATACGCAAAATACATTTTTTTAAATTCAGATACTGTGTGGTTCAATAAAAATAAAAGTTGAAGATATTTTTTTCATCAAATTGAATTCAGTTTTATAATACATGAAACACGTTTTTCAAACTTTGGTCGAGAGGTAAGGCTCCGGACTACGAAAAAAATCATTTTACACATACATAAATTTATTATTATAATATTCAAATTTTTAGTTATTGTTTCTGTCCTCAACAAAAGTGGAAGATACAATGAATGGACATGAAACTTCAACCAATGCAAAGATGCACAATGCACTTGTTTCAGTAAACATTTGTATTCAAATGATGCATAAACACACGTGCAATAAATAATAAAAACCATAAATGATAACAACCAGTACCAAATTACAATCACAGATAACAAAATCCAAGTAATGAATGCAACACCCATTCAACAAATATCAAAAAATAAGGCTCCGGACTATGAAAAAAAATCATTTTACACATAAATTTATTATTATAATATTCAAATTTTTAGATATTGTTTCTGTCCTCCACAAAAGTGGAAGATACAATGAATGGACACGAAACTTCAACCAATGCAAAGATGCACAATGCACTTGTTTCAGTAAACATTTGTATTCAAATGATGCACAAATACCCGTGCAATAAATAATAAAAACCATAAATGACAACAACCAGTATCAAATTACAATCACAGATAACAAAATCCAAGTAACGAAATCAACACCCATTCAACAAATAACAAAAAACATAAATAACAAAACCCATAAAACCATAAAAAACCAACATAACAAACAACATAAAAAAACACCGATCCAACAAATAGCGGCACGCTCCCTGAACTGTAATTGTGGGACTGCCACTATTAGGTATAATGAATTTCCTCTTCATGGCAATTTTTTAAGTTTTGTATAAAAAAATGGCATCTAAATTGAAAAAAAAAACGATTTGAAAATAAAAAAAAGGAATCTAAATGAAAAAAAGAAAATTATAAATGTTCTAATTTGTGGTATTCCATAAAACACTTCCCAATGCAAAGGAAAACGTTGCACTCGTAGCACACCGTAATAACTTCCTTTCGTATTTTACGTATTGCGCACAGTACGCACCTTTTGCGAATGCGTCGATTCCTACTGTTAGTGTCTGTGGATTCGAACATATAATGATCAAGTGCACGATTTAATCTCGGATCCATGGGAAGAGCGTGTTCGGCGACGAAAGTCCACGGTCTGGGTACAATCAAAGAGGGACAGTGACGCGCTATAAGCTCAGATGCCAATTGCTTCCTGAATGCACGGTGAAGAATTTGCTTCCCTGTGTCTTCTTGGTGAAGTTGCCTAAAAATCACCATGCTATTCAAGATGCTGACATTGAGCATGCGACGAAATACCTTAATTGTCCATTTGTTACCCCGTGTTCTCTCCATGCGGTAAGAGGATAACAACGAATCTTTGGTATCCACTCCCCCCATGAAGCGATTGTACTGGACCACAGATAGAGGCATTTGGTATTTCTCTAACCCTCTTTGACCCTCGACCGTGTCGGTGTTGTGGTAGGTAGATACCATGGTGACAATTTTAATGTCATTCCAAGCAACGGCTGACATGTCACCACAGTGTCTACCAATAATGGTATGCCATGGCACTCTCTTCTTCATGTCCTTAACAATATCAGGTACCATCTTTCGGTTGCGATTGAGGGTACCGATAAGATCGGTATTCCTCTGTTTCAGGTACCTAGTCAATGGCATGCTATTATAAAAAATGTCCATGTAGAGGCAGTACCCTTTGTCAAAGAGCCCCTCCATGAGTTTGAGTACAACTTTAGAAGTTTTACTAGAAAATCCAAGATGGTTCTCTTCGACTTCTGTATTCTTCCCTGCATACATTATAAATCGGTACAAATACCCTGTTGCCGATTCGCACAGCTCGTAGGTCTTAATGCCGAACCGAGCCGCCTTAGTTCGGATGCACTGCTTGAACGCTAGGCGACCCTTCCAGAGCAACAGGGACTCGTCTATGCTAATGTGTTCATGGGGAGTATACAGACTGGAAAACTTTTCATTCATCATATCCATTAGTGGTTTAACTTTTGAAAGCTTGTTTTGGTAACCGACTTACGAAATTTTATCATCGTCAACAATGTGTAGGAACCGCATTATCAGAAGAAACCTATTACGAGACATTAAAGATCTGAATTTAGCCATCTCTGTAATGTCTGTTGTCCAGTATTCTGATGTGCAGCCACGCTAGGCGACCCTTCCAGAGCAACAGGGACTCGTCTATGCTAATGTGTTCATGGGGAGTATACAGACTGGAAAACTTTTCATTCATCATATCCATTAGTGGTTTAACTTTTGAAAGCTTGTTTTGGTAACCGACTTACGAAATTTTATCATCGTCAACAATGTGTAGGAACCGCATTATCAGAAGAAACCTATTACGAGACATTAAAGATCTGAATTTAGCCATCTCTGTAATGTCTGTTGTCCAGTATTCTGATGTGCAGCCTCTGTTACAAATGGACGTGTATATTAACATACCGAATAATACGTACAGTTCAGGGACCGTAACATCTTGCCAATCCTTCAACCTGGAATGGGTGGACAGATTTAAAAGCCCATCCTCGGTGTTCACCTCGTCCAGTGCTTTCCATGCGTACTTATTGGTCTCCTCCACGATATAGGACATGGTTTCCATGTCCCATATTTTGGAGAAGACATCATAAGGTGATGTAGCCACTGTCGGAGGGAACACCTCTGCTGATGAGCCAGGCTGAAGGACGGCAAAATGCTCACGCTGGCCCGCGAATGTGGAGAAATCCCCGGACCAGGTGAAGACCTGCTCCTCCGGGTTTTCTTCGTCCTCATCCTCCAACGGCTCCAACTCGTCCTCAAATTGCCTCCCTTCCTCCAGCAACGATGGAGGCACAGCGGTTTCGAGCGTGTCCTCATCGTCACTGAAGCCTTCAAAATGCAATTCGATGCCGGCAAACTATAGACAGAAAGAAAAGAAAAAATTATATAGCTATGTAAAACGCCCTTGAGGTAATACAAGTCAAAAATGGCACTGTTCAAGTTAGCCAAGTGTTTTTATAATTACCTGAGTCGTCGGAGCCCGATACGTGGAGGATGTTGAGGGTGTTGGATCGGCCTCCGCATATTCCACGTGAATGGTCCTCGCCCGCTTCCGCCCAGGAAGCTGAAACTATAAACATTTATTGTTACACTAATGTCTTTCAATTTTGGAAAGGATGGCGTACAACCAACCTAATAGAACTACTACTGATAAACAACATACCGTTGCGAGGACCCCACACCCTTCCGTCACCACCTCACGGGCAATTTCTTCATCTGCCATTCTATAACAATAGAAACAATCATGTATATCACGTCATATAATCATCAATACGCTTATATTTATAAATATTTTATAATTTTTGAAGAAAGTTCTTCGAAAGAAAAACTTCGTATTTTTTTTTCTTCTTCATAATATAATATAAACAAAAAAAAAATTTAAACAAACCTAACTGATATTATTTTGTGATATTTATTACTATTTATGAATAATTGAAAAATTTATAAACATTGAAAAATTATCTATAAAAAAACTAAACAGTGTTATCGTATCCACCCAGTATGATTACATAAAAATGTTCATGAAGAATTCAAATTACCCACATTATCACGAGAGGGCACCACAGGTCCTAAGAAATTTTGACAAACGGCGTTCACGCATACATTCAAAATAACACCAATACATGTGAGCGACCGGCCGGCGTGTTTATTTATTTATTTAGAATATTTTTACTAAATATTGACAAAACAAAGGATTTGATACATAATCTAAATAGTTTTCTCTACATAATGATGTACAAATCTTTATAACATTACGCATTTTAGACGTAAAAATCAACCGCCAAAATCAAGAGTTTATTCAACCGTATTTGAAGAGTCCGTGGCCCGGAATTTCATTTTTCGTAAAATAAAAACTAAATATGAACAAATCAAAGGTGTTGATATGTTATCTCAATTGATTTTTCTACAAAATGAAACAATAAACATTGCAAAATCTACGAAACATCACACACAAAGCTCGAAAACAAACACGAAAATTTGTCTCAATACAAAATGGAATTTACTTTGACGAAATATTGTCGGCTTATTTTCACTTTTCGTATTTTAAATTTACCGTAACACATGCTATGTACAATAAACTATACGTATAAACAATATTACTTACGTTTATTCGCTGAATTTGTTGTTTTTCGGAGGTTTTTCCTGCAGCTGTTACACACTAAACTCGTTCCGAATTTGGCAGTTGAAAAAGATGCTTCCAGAATCCACAGATAAATTATTATTTAATATTTGGAAGGGACTAAACGCACTCTAGGTCCCGGCATTGTGCAGTGCGTGAATAGCGCAAGCGATTCTGACCTTGTCTTTCATACGTTTTCTTTATAATTAAGGGTTAAAATCGCATCTCAAAATTTGATTTTTATTTCGCGTCCTGGGCGCGCCAACGGCAGTCAAAGGTAAAATTTTTCACAAAAAGCTTACAGAATTTTTTTTTATTATAGGTTGACCAATTAAATATCATCATGCATTTTGTATTCAGCGTCATCTCTAAACTCATATGACGTGATTAAAAAAAAATCAACCTGAAAAAATGATATTTTCATCAAATAATCCACATGATAATATATTTACATCACATTTTTTATATAAAAAAGCAATTAATTAATTAAAAAAAAAAAATTATAAGTTAAATAAATATTTTAAATTCTTTTAAGGTGCTTTTTGAAACAAAAATACGAATTTTTGCCTGTCAGAAACCATTTATTGCGACGACATTGAGATTTTTAATTTTTAGGCCCCAGTTGAGCATACTTACGCGCGTTTGCGCTTAAGGTTGGGCGGATACATCCGATTTTTCCATCCGATTGTCTGATCAGACAACCTGAAGGCCTTCGCGCCTTACACTTCTTATGAAAGCCCGCACACATCCGATTCGAAAACCTGATCGGTAATAAAAATAGGCCACGCCCTTCCACGCCGGCCGTCCAAAGGGCGTGGCCCCGGTCGTATTGCCTATTCAATTTTCGAATCGGAAGTGTGCGGTGTTAATCCGATCCGATTGTCTGATCAGACAACCGGAAAGCAAAATCGGATGTATGCGCCCAGCCTTAGGCACGCAATATTGTATTTGTTTGCTTATTATTTGACCTACCTTTCACAATAATAAAACACGTAAATTTATTAAACACGTTTACGTTTCTGTTTTAATTTAAAACTATTTCCACAAAATTTTAGTATGATGTATACCGGTAAAGCAATGGCCGTTTTTGGCTTGGCGGGAGCTCACAACACGTGTTGATTTATATCAGATTGCTTAATCAAATAAAAGTGAAAACTGTCTTTATTAATTATTAATAAAATGTAACAAATAATAATAGCACCGAAACATAATGGTAAATTCACTATGAGAATAAAATTAACATGAGAGTTGCACTGAAAAATCAAAATGATACGTATAACAGTCACTGCTACGATCGAGGCAGAAATAAAACAAAAACAAAAATGGACGAAGGAGGCCGGCTTCGTTCTCATCCCTACTCCGTGCTATTGACTGGGTTAGAAGTGACACCGGTAGACGCCTGCCGGGAATAACTGACCAAAGATAATTGATCAGTTATCGACCGGGGTTGAAAATGATTGAATTACTAATATCGCTCTTAAAAAATAGGGGTTGATGGTAGAAGGGTGAAAATTTAGGACTGTATGTATTTTTTAATGCCTCACTATAAGAAAATTAAAATAAAAATTTTTGTCCAAAAAATAAAAATTTGGGGTGGACCACCCTTAACTTTTAGGGATATTAAAAAAATAATTTTGGCCAATTCTCAGATCTACCCGATAAGCACACAAAATTTCACCAAAACCGGTCCAGGCGTTCCGGAGGAGTATGATAACTAACACCGTGACACGAGAATTTTATATATTAGAACAGTGTTCCGCAAACTTTTTGCGTTCAAGGTACACCTAACGAAACAAGAAATTTTATAGGAACACCAAAAAAATATTTGGTTGTCTGCAAAGTCGGTTTACGGACGATAATTTTACGTGATAACGTCATATAATAACGATGGAGTGGAAAGAGATAGATGCGTCACAAGCCGAACGCTTGTTCTGCGCTCTCGCTTGCACGCTCGGCTCAGTCGGGACGTGACAATGAGTCATGCTTTTTCATGAGGGCAGCTGGCGTTCATCGATTTATAAGACGTTATCACGTCAAAAAAACAATGTTTATTTAATATTTATTATTAAAATCAATATAATATGAAAAGATTTTTATATGAGCCTGCATAACTGAGCACAGGCAATCAAAATTTGGAGAAATCGTTGATAACGCTTCTCTCATCTCTTCATCGATCATCCATCCTCTTTTTTTATTGAATCATAGTGAGAGTTGAAAATCCCAATTCGCACAAGTTGGTTGTGGCAAATGGTAAGAGAAATGCAATAGCACGCGTTGAAAGCAGTGGATACTCATTTTTTTACGTGCTAGCTCTGTTTCGGAAAATTTTAGTTTTAATGTCCGATCAGTTTTTAGCTCCATGAATTTTTCCTGCCCGTTTATAGAATGAAGAATGGATTCTTGATGAATCCATGATGAGGCTTTTTGTATTTAACTAGCATATAAGCGATCACCTAGCTTGCTTTTTGCGCTTTGTTTGATGTTTTGAAATATGAATTAATGAAAGTTACCTGTTTCTTAGACAGGTCTTTCAAACGTTGAAAAATGGCTTTGTCTTTTTAGCCACCGATGGGTTTTTAGTAGTTAACTGTCATAAAAATTTACTGGGCACCATCGAATTATTACCCAAAGTATCTCCACGAGGAGTGGGCATGATTCGTCTCCGCAAAATATAAAGCCATAAGTTACGTATCTCTCATCATATATTCGATTAACAAGCTTAGGTTTTTCTTCTTTGAATATGCTCCTTTTTGGGAATCATTGATTTCATTTGACAAACTTGCGGTACATTAAACAAATTTATTCGTTACATTGTCACATTGCGGCGCGGCACACCAACTACTGACCACGGCACACCAGTGTGCCGCGGCACACACTTTGCGGAACACTGTAGAAGATATCCCTCAGTTACATTTACGATTATTAATAACGATGATTAGAGAAGAAATTAACCCTTTGAGTAGTGAGCTATTTTTTTGTCATCTACATCGTGGGAGTGAGTTATTTTTCAAGTTTTTCTTAATTTTGTATTCGATTTAATAAATTATCTTCTTACCTTTTTTTACTACATAAGTAATTTTGGAGCTTTGTTATTGCTGTATTTAACCTTTAATTATTGCATTGTAAATTAAGTTTGACAAATTCAGTGGTTCTCAACATTTTACAAATACATTTTTAAAAATATTTTTTTTTTTTATGTAAAAAGAAATTGTTAATAATACTCAAAATAAAAAGTGGACTAATTCAGTGGCTCTCAACATTTTACAAAGGTTTTTCAAAAAATATAATTTTTATTTATAAAAAAATAAATGTACAATAATAAACAGATAATACTAAAAAAAAAGTTAAGTGTAAGTAAGGTATTTTAATAAGTTGGAAAAATTCAGTAGTTCTCAACACTTTAAAAATAGAAAGTTTAAAAAAAAAATTACGTAAAAGATAATATAAACAACAATAAAAAGATAATAAATACTAAAAATAAAAAAAAAAGTCTTAGTTAAGTTTTATAAAAACTTGGACAAATTTAGTGGCTCTCAACATTTAGAAAAAGTAATTTTTCAATTTTTTTTTTGCTTATGTAAAAAGAAATTTACAGTTATAAAAAGATAATACTAAAAATAAAAATAAAGTATAAATTCAGTAGTTATCAACATGCGAATAATGTTAGATTTAGATTTCGTATTTATTTTGTCAAACCATTACCAGCTAAACCATTCCTTTCGTGTGGTATTCCCCAAAACACGGATACGTGCATTATGGAACATTACATCCAACACACATAAATTTTGTGTCCTTACTTGTTCGTTATAATACGTAAAATATTTACGTAACAATATTTATATAACGCTCGCTGGTACCCGGCGTGCGTCGCAATGCCATTCAAAGAAATAAAACATGCATGCACTCCCTGCATGTCCATTCCCATGCGTCCCCGTTCCCCTCCTGCGTCTCTTTCCCTTCCTGCGTTCCTCTTCCACTTTTCCCGCCTTCCCCCTCTCGTCACCCTTCCCGCGATCCCTACCCCCTTCTTTACCCTCTCCCTCCTTTCTTCAAATAAAAATACACACATTTTCAAACCACTTGCGCACCACCTGTAGTAATTTTTTTACGCAAATTTCATCACGCTAGAGCTTATCATTTAATATAGAAACACTCTTCTTGTAAAATGCAATATTTTGTAAAAAAATTGAGTCAATCCATCGATTACCTTCTGAGATTTGCGGACACAATCATACGGAACCTAAATTTGTAAATATATTGTAAAATGTTGAGAGTCACTGCATTTTAAAAAAAGTATAAGAACTTATTTATACTTTTTTTTTAATTTATTTTTAATGTTATCTATTTATTATTGTGCATTTCTTTTTTTATAAAAAAAAAAAATAAAAAAAAAAATATTTATATATATATATGAAAACACTGTTTGTAAAATGTTGAGAGTCACTGAATTAGTAATATATTTTTATATAGATACGTAACAATTTTTGTTAGAATACGTAAAAATATTTGAAAAATATATTTTTTTTATATAAAAATCATAATTTAATCGAAATTACGAGCATGGCATAGAAAAAACGGAATTAAGTCGTACGGCCGCACGTATGCGGCAATACTCTATTTCGATCGTCCGAGTGCCGCCGCATGCGTGCGGCGATACTCCAAGGGTTAATGATAATCTCTGTACCTACCTGATTTTAATACCCGCGTAATTGAAGTGTTTTTATATGCAAAAGTCGGTGCATGGTTTTTTTGTATATGTGATAAACCAATTTTATTTCTTGCTACCTTTATTTGTGTTTTTCGTTTTTTTTTTATGTTTTCAAATATCAATTATACTTATACATATATTTCACGTAATTATTCTTTTTGAAAGAACAATAATAATTAGCAACGTACTAGCGAGTGCTGTGAAAAACATTAAACAATTTATTTCCTTCAAAATTTTTCTCGTTATCTAATAGTTGTGTCGAGTGTCGAGTGATTTGAAAACAATAGTATGTAGGTACCCCTCCCACTAACTTTATTTAAGTTATGTGAGTGTCGTTATATTCGACGATTTGATGAAGGACAACGGGAAGTAAATTTTGATTTGATAAATATTCTCTTGAATTTCTAAACCCCCTGTTAAAAAGACCACGAACCGCCACTGCATTAAATTATTTCTAATATCTTAGTTTTGTTCACTGTTATATATTTTTAGTTATAAAGTATTTATATTGTGGTCGAGGGGTAAGGCTCTTGACTCGCAATCCGAAGGTGGCGGAAAAGAATCCCATAGGGGGCAAATAAATTTTATTTGATTTATTTGTGTTATTTCACAATTAATGCATTTAAAATGATATACACTATATTTGCGGCACTTTCCAGAGTGGAAGATAGTCTCAGTATTGCCCTAGTATAAGACCACCATTCAGAATAAAAACTTTGCCTGAAATGGCTTTTGCCGTGTTTGGTGACTAGATCTGGACTAAGCTGTCTGATCTGACAGGAACCACGTAGCAACCTATTTTTTTCAAATTTAACCTTAAAAATTTAGTCTTGACACTCGATTTACTCGAAAACGAAATCTCAATCCAAAAAAGAGTTACACCTGCCACAAAATCAATTCCAATTGCGATATAGTGTTACCAATTTCCTGCTTTTATCTACCACCAGGACTGCATATTTATATATAAAATATTGTATTATAATCAATATATGTATGTAGGACTGCAAATATACAGGGTGTTAAGGGACGTACTTGACTTACTTTAACCAGTGATTCCTGACATTATTTGGAATAAAAAATGTAAATGAAATTTCCGGTGACATCTTCGATGTTTTTAATTCTACAAAAACATAAAATTATAAAAGTTAGACAATTGGAGGTGGGTTGAGGGATTGGCTACTTATTTGGAGTTAAAAATATAAATGAAATTTTTTTATTCGACATTATTTGGAGTAAAATGTAAATTTAATATTGGTTTCCGGTGACTTTTTTTTTCAAAACGTTTTTCTTCAAAATCAAACAACAAAAAAATCATTCAAAATCAAACAACAAAGAAAACGAGAAAAAAATGTTTGTTTGATTTTAAGGAAAAAAGTTTTGAGAAAAAAAAAGTCACCGGAGACCAAAATTTCATTTACCTTTTTTACTCCAAGTAATGTCATGAATCGCTAGTTAAAGTAAGTACCTACGTCCATTATCGCAATGCATAGATAAAATTGTATTTTAATATATGTGTACATATTTTGTATCTATTAATAAAAATTCTTGGTCTATTCAATCGTTTATTTTCAATAAGTGTGTTTGTTAAGTTTTCAAATCAAATCAATGACAAAAAGAGTTCTTTATTTGCGATTATATTAATACCAAAAATAATTATCGATTCATTAAAGTAGTATTTAATAAACTTAAAATACACTTTCAAAGTGTTTAAGTACAGAATTTGTGATGAAAAAGTAATTATTTGCATTGAAATGATTATACTTTTTCATTTTCCGCAAGACTATATAACTGCTAAAAATAAATATAAAATATAAATAAAATAAAACTGCTTTTATATCCCAGCGGAATTCAATCACAAGTAGCATTATTAAATTATATACAACTTTTCTCAAAAACCAAAGTAAAAATATTCAAAAACTACACGGGCAACGTCTAAGTGGCAAGTTAAGTAAGTTGGTAAGTTAAGTAAGTTGGTCGTTACGACAAGTTTGTTGTTTATGTTGCCCGGCCGATTCGTCACTTGTCACGTGGGTGGTTTGGTATATTTTTGCTTCTCCCATAAGCCGCGCGTGTCTCTTGCAATTCGCAATGTTTATGATTTATTTTGTGATTGTGGGTGTAGGTACATTGAATGCTCAATTTTGACTACTAAGGCGACGCTTTAGAAGAAGATGGAGAGATTGGACAGAGCGCGCCAATATTTTCAATGACAAAATTGATGCAAATATTGGAAAAATGCTAAAACATGACTCGTTTAAAATAGAGCAAAAATCTCGTGGATGTTATCTTAAGTGTCATTTAAAGAAAATGTAATTTTTTTCTCAAATATAACTTGTAAAATAATAGAAATAGACTTGTTTTAAATAATTTTCGGAGCATACTCTGCGATTTTTTTCTATCTAGGGAATTTCATATAATTGAGTTTCGGCGTGGACGGTATCTAGATATAATCTTCAAAAATTACATATATTTTTTTAAGAGCTTAAAAACCTCAAATGTTTAAGGGAGATATGTAAGAAATCGGTCGAAATTAAGATAGCGACGGCTTAAAAGCACACTCAAGGTTAAAGTTTATTAAAAAACATTTTGTAATGGTTTCATTTCCTACAAAATTCATTGGAAACTTTTTTGTTATTATATATTTAAATTAAAGTAAAAGTGTAGCATGATTTTATTACAATATTATTTTAGTTTATTATAATTTTGCTTTTGTGTTTTTAAGTCCACACCTTCATAATATGTACCTACATAACACTTAAAGTGGCTATAATAAAAGTTATTTATTTGACAGATTGTAAAAACAAATGATAATACAGACTTTAAATAAAAGTCAAATCTTGCTATTTGCAGTTTACTTTTATAATTTTAAAATTCTAATATCCGTAATCGAAACTATGCAAAACTAAAGGATAATCCGAAATAATTTCATATCCGTAACCTTATAATATTATTCCTTTATCCGTATCCGTATCCAGATCCGAAGTTTAATACCCATAACAATAATTGTTTAATAAAATCACCCCAGAATTAAATATTAAGACATGCAAAATGTCCTGCATCGGTTCATAAATAACTGAATGGTTAATTGACTTGGGTAGAATGGAGTCTGAAAAACTATTAAATAATCTCACTTAAAGTTTTACATGGTTACCTAAAATGGCACAATAAATATAAACTTAGTACTTACATATTTAAATTAGAAAAAAACTTTACTTTTGGAAGATTTTTTGATTGCTTCGTGTACAAACCGTGCTCTTAAGTAAGAATCCAAAATTTCATTCTGTTTGGCGTCATAGGGCTAGAATTGTGACCGATCCCAAGTGTAAAACGTGCCCTAAAAAACAATTAGTTTTCTAAAAATTATACTTTTGAAAGATTTTTTGATTGATTCGTGTACAAACCGTGCTCTTTAGTAAGAATCCAAAATAATCGTCCTGTTTGGTGCCATAGGGCTAGAGTTGTGACCGATCCCAAGTGTAAAACGTGCCATGAAAAACGATGAGTTTTCTAAAAACTATACTTTTGGAAGATTTTTGGATTGATTCGTGTACAGACCGTGCTTTTAAGTAAGAATCCAAAATCTCAGTCTGTTGGGTGCCATAGTGCTAGAGTTGTGACCTTTCCCAAGTGTAAGACGTTCTCTAAAAAGCGACGAGTTTTCTAAAAATTTTACTTTTGGAAGATTTTTTGATTGATTCGTATACAAACCCTTAAGAAAGAATCCAAAATTTCAGTCTGTTTGGTGCCATAGGGCCAGAGTTGCAAGTCGATGGGTCGAGAGAGTCAGGCTTGAAAGGTTAAAATGCCTCTCCCAACCAAGCTCTCTTGATCCGGCCCGCCACGCAGCAGGTGGCCAGACGCATCCGCCGCCATACCTGGACAAACCTCACCCCATGAAGGGGTTCGAGCCCCCGGGTAAAAAGTAAAGACATATCTAGATTTTCTCGTTCGTAGGCGGTTGTTGGTATTGAATTAAAGTTACTGTCTAAAACATTGAAATTACAATTAGGTAGGTTATAATCACCGCAAATAATTATTTTATGTATAATAAACACGATGGTATAACTTTGTTTAATTCCACTTTTTATTTTCTTATCCAACTAGTTTCGGTTCATCCTGAACCTTCTTCAGGGAAGAATAAAAATATACTTTATCAGTATACTTTATCAGTATATTTTTATTCTTCCCTGAAGAAGGTTCAGGATGAACCGAAACTAGTTGGATAAGAAAATAAAAAGTGGAATTAAACAAAGTTATACCATCGTGTTTATTATAATTATGTATTCCCACAATGTGTTTGCTACATGTGAAAATTTAATTATTTTATGATTTCAGTATTTTGTTATTACTAACTCAACATCTTCACAGTGTTTTTTATAAATTGATATATTGGAATTAGGAGGGATATTATAAACAGTTCCAATAATAGTTTTCTTAAAATCACTACTTAACAATACGAACATTTGTTCCACATCAGTATTTTTCATTTTAATTATTTTCGAAGTGATGTGTTTGCGGACCGCTATCAGGACTCCACCTCCTCTTGTATTGGAGCTAGTATTTTGACTCCGGTCTGCTCGGTGGACATGGTGACTATGTAGTCACCATGAGAAAATTGATGATGTTAGCCAAGTTTCAGTGAGTACGATGACATCGTTTGAGAAAGATGGAGCATTTACTCTGAACTCCTTTAGTTTTGTTCTGATGCCCCTGACGTTCTGGTAGTAGATGAGGCGTTTATATGGCTGGAGTTTTTTGGTTACACATTGACAATTTTAGGTGAGATATTAAAATATTTTATGGTTAAATTATTTTCTCCCGTATTTTTCTGATTTTCTAACTCCTTCCATACATTTTGAATTTATTGGCGCTGAACCCACGTTAAGCCATTTTTGGTTTTAATACTGACATTTTGGTAGTCTATCGCCTTTTTTTGAAGAACCAGTAATAATAGTTCTAATTTCTTAAATATTTATGCGTATATGAATCCTTTGGATAGAAGAGCTTACAAATTTTTTTTTATATAAATACCGCACAAGAGTCCCAACTGCTCCCGTCTGGAGCCAGTGAGACTATGGCATCCCCAATTGGGGTATGTTGTGAGGCTGAAGGTAGTGGGGAGGGGAAGGAGATAGGGAAGAGGAAGGTGGGGAAGTACCTGGCTATTCAGATCTGGTCACTAAACACGGCTAAAGCCATTTCAAGCAACGTTTCAATTCTGAATGGTGGTCTTACACCAGGGCGATACTGATAGTATCTTCCACTCTGGAACGTGCCGCAAATATATTATATATTATTTTAAATGAATAAATTGTGAAATAATACAAATTAATCAAATAAAATTTATTTGCGCACGCCGGGTTCGAACCCGCGACCTTCGGATTGTGAGTCGAGAGTCTTGCCTCGGGACCACGGAGGCCGTTTATTAATATAGAACTACTAATTACTATTACAGGATAGAGCGCTCGCAAATTTATTAAATTTGTTAAATCGACGCCCAGTCTGACATTTGATATATTGAAAAGGCAGACTAAATCATTCACTGTGCGCCTTGATGTTAATTCGCTTAGGTTAAGTAATTCCACTAAATACATATAAATATAATTACGTTATTCAAGTTTATAATTAAAAAATCTAAATTTTATTTATGTACTTATTGACGCCTTATTGGGTTTTTACATACGAAATACAAATTTCATTTACAACAACAGTATAACATAAAGAAAAATGATTACAAAATATTTATTTATTTATTTATTTTATTTTAAATGTACATTTACAGTTCAAAACCAATTACAAACATACATTTTATTATAAAGTAATAATGGAGTTTTGAAATTTTTTAATATTTAATTGAAAAATATCGATTATAAAAATATATAAATAAAGCATAAACTCAATATAATCAATAAGAATATATCTAATGCTAAATCCACATGGATAACTCTTAGGTAAAATTCATATACCTACAAGCAACAAAAACATTGAAAAAATTCACAACACATTAATTTTTACTCATTTACTCGTTATTTGCATCTAGAATACGAACAATTAAAAAAAAAAACAAAATAAAATCGAAAAATAATAAAATGATTTCTCATTAATTATTTAAATCTAAAAAGTGGTGGACTAATTTGGCTTTAAATGTGTCGAAGTTTGAATTGAGTATGTCAGCGACATCAGTTAGTTCATTGCCCAAACTATGTATTCTTTCTAACACAGAATTCAAAGGGAAGTTATTTTTGTAGAAATAAATATTCCGTCTCGTATATTTTGGAGGTGTATGTAATCAGTATGTAACAAATTTATAGCGTCAGGGCAGTCCAACCTTGAATGAACAATTTTATATAATAAAAGGAGATCAAACATTAATCACCTTTCAGATAATTTCGATAAGTTAAGTTTACTGCGTTAATTGGCATAATTGATTTCAATAAAAGGAATACAAATTTTTAAATTAATGAAACGTAAAAATTATTTTGAATTTTTTCAATTTGTAAACAATGAGAGTTGAAATTTTTTGAATTATTGAATTTTGTTGCATTATAAAAATACTACTTTTTGTGGTGTCTCTATCTCTGTATATAGCTTTGGTTCAATAATAATTTGGTTCACTAGAATTGGGATTTGCTTTGATTTTCAAAATTTGAACTGATTGACTGGATTTAAGGGTTATTTATCGTAAATCAATCGTAGTGCTAAATTGGTTGGTTCATCTTATTTGATTCAAACACCAGTTTTCGAAAGGTTTTCTGACTGACTCGCTATAAAGGAAACCGCCTTTAGTTATAATTGAATATTATTACGTCTGAGAATGAAACAAATCTAATCTTTGTGAAGTTGTTCTGAAAAGAGCAGCTAAAAAACTTACGTTAGCTTTGATTATCTCATTGTAATGATTTTATCGAGAAACTACAATTCAATCGCTGATTCCCCCTTAATCTCATTGTAATGATTTTATCGAGAAACTACAATTCAATCGCTGATTCCCCCTTAATCTCATTGTAATGATTTTATCGAGAAACTACAATTCAATCGCTGATTCCCCCTTAATCTCATTGTAATGATTTTATCGAGAAACTACAATTCAATCGCTGATTCCCCCTTAATCTCATTGTAATGATTTTATCGAGAAACTACAATTCAATCGCTGATTCCCCCTTAATCTCATTGTAATGATTTTATCGAGAAACTACAATTCAATCGCTGATTCCCCCTTAATCTCATTGTAATGATTTTATCGAGAAACTACAATTCAATCGCTGATTCCCCCTTAATCTCATTGTAATGATTTTATCGAGAAACTACAATTCAATCGCTGATTCCCCCTTAATCTCATTGTAATGATTTTATCGAGAAACTACAATTCAATCGCTGATTCCCCCTTAATCTCATTGTAATGATTTTATCGAGAAACTACAATTCAATCGCTGATTCCCCCTTAATCTCATTGTAATGATTTTATCGAGAAACTACAATTCAATCGCTGATTCCCCCTTAATCTCATTGTAATGATTTTATCGAGAAACTACAATTCAATCGCTGATTCCCCCTTAATCTCATTGTAATGATTTTATCGAGAAACTACAATTCAATCGCTGATTCCCCCTTAATCTCATTGTAATGATTTTATCGAGAAACTACAATTCAATCGCTACAATTAAATCCCCCTTAAACTCATTCCAAGTAAGATAAGTGGTGATAAGCAGTAATAAGCTTTTCGTTTGGCTTGGCCAAATCGCGGCTACTTGGTTGAATTTACCTGTTCATTAATACGGCTTTAAGGGTAATTTTTTCCATTTGCTTACTTGTGATGTCGAGCCGAATCTCCCTCTCGTAGGTGCTTCTTTATAATTCTCGGCAGATTCTGATAATTGCATTATTTTTAATTGTTGCTGCAAAAACTTTTCTCTCCCGTTAGAACTTCTGGGAAATGGACAACTTGGATGCGAACAAAAGTTATAGTTTTAATGGTCTCTGGAGGAATATGAAGCATGGACCAAAATCGATATAATGTTCCTTGCGAATAATAAAACTTGCAGTTTGCGGAACAGACATAACATATTTCTTAAGCTTAATGCTTAGTTCACACTGAGCTATATATCTGCGAGCAGATATCTGTTGATTCGCGAGCGCTTATCTTTTGTCCTTTCACACGAGGCTATCAAATATTTCTTCCTGTGGTAGGAGAGGGGGTCAGTCGAATTAGGGAGCGGCAACGGAACGCATATTTTTTGTACTGAAATCTGTCAACTTGACATCTGTCATCCACGGGTCTAGGCAGCTCCGTAATTACAATGACCCCCTCTCCTGTTTTAGTCGGAGAAGGAGAGAGTTATCTTCTGGGATATCGCGTCTGGAGCGGTTACGTCTGAGATGTGTATTGTCTATGATTGATCTGCGCTTAAAAACGCTTTGGTGTGAACGGTCTGAAGGGATTGTATGGAGAGCGTTATTTGGCGTGCTATGATCTTTTATATTTGATAGCGTAGTGTGAACCAGCTCTCAGTCACACACAGCGTTAAAAGCGCAAGCACTTATCTGATGAACCACGTTTATGTGTTGTACCGTCACACTACGCTATCAAATATTTCTTCCTACGGTAGGAGAGAGGGTCAGTTAAATTTCTTTGTACTCGATCTGTCAACTTGACGGCTGTCATCTGCACGTTTAGGCAAATCCGTAATTAAAATGACACTCTCTTCTGTTTACGGTGAAGAGGAGGTCGCATAACTTTTCGCATATCGCCTCAACAGCGATTACGGCGTTAACTTTGAGCTTCGAGCACATTATCTGCTTAGGTGTGACAGGTCTGTATGGGATTGTATGGAGAGCGACATTGTGCGTGCGATGATCGTTTATCTTTATCTTTGCGTGACATGTACATAACTCTCAGTTTACGATTGATTTACTTACTAGTCAGTTCCGAGATTTTGGATTGCGGAGTTGGAACATATCGTTCTGGGAATGAACGCTAAATGGAAACGTGAAGCTTCTGTGTCAGTGGAGAATTATCGGCTCTGGGCTCTGAACCGGCTGGCTCAGAAGCAGACTCTGTATTAATTCTACAGACTAATGTACATTTGCATCGTCTCGTTTGACAATATTGTGAATTTATCTACATCGATGTAGTAGCTGCTTGCGTGCACTCTTAGAGTAATTGAAAAATTCACAATTAGATCCTTTTTAATCCCCGTAATTTCTGCGCTGAGATCGGGATTTAAGAAGAAACGCCTTACTGTGTTGCCATCGTTTGTAGAGCCACATCCTGGCTTCGGTTTTTCTTTGAACAGATCTATTTTTGATTTGAAGTCGGCTTGAATTTCGCAGCATTTACTGCAGCTCTTAACACTTTGTATTTATTTTCTAATAGATCTAGACTAAGAGCTAGTACTTGAAGAGGAGTTATTGGTGTACCCCAGCCATATCCGCAGCAAACTGCAACTCGTCTGCAGTCCGATACGCGCCTTTTCTTCGTCCTGACCGAAGCTTCTTCGAAAGGCTTGAGAGTCTTCCGCGGTACAAATTGGCCCAGGTTGATTGGTATAGCTAATAACAACATAACCTTAACAATGAAAATTGGGAAACTGTTCTATCGTCTCATAATACCGATTTATGTTCACTGAATTTTGAATCAATCTTGAATAAGCATATTAAATCTTCCTCTTCCATTATAACATACTCTCCAAAAACTAAATTCAAAAAATTAAAGCCGTGGATCACGCATGGAATCATAATTTCAATTAGACATAAAGAAAAAATTTATAAGGAACATAAAAAGTTTCCAGATAACTATAAACTACACGAATATTTAAAAAAATTCAGAAATAAACTATGCTACATTATCCGGAAAACCAAAGAAGATTTCTATAAAGAGAAAATAAATATTGCTGGCAACAACAACAAAAAGGTGTGGCAAACTATCAATGAAATTATCAATAAAAAATCTAAAAAATCTAACATAAACAAAATCACAGATACTGATAACAAAATTTACGATGTAAACACAGATCCAATGAAATGTGCAAATATTTTAACAATTATTTTGGATCAGTTGGTGAAAAATTAGCACTTAAAATTAAAAAAAAATCGAAAATAATGATCTGTGTGCGTCACCTTGCAATCCTGGTAACACCTTAACACAATACCAACGAACTAACTTTGATGAAATTAAACAAATCATTAATGAATTAAAAGGTAATTCTTCCCCCGGTTATGACAATATTTCTGTAGAAATACTAAAAAAAAAAATCTAATTCACTTTGCAAACCATTAGCACATATCATAAATACAAGTTTTGAAAATGGCAACTTTCCATTAAACTACAAAAAAACTATTATTACTCCTATTTTTAAATCTGGTGACCCCACTCTCAGCAATAATTATAGACCAATTTCTCTAACTTCAAATGTTGCAAAAATATTTAAAAAATTGATACGAGATGAAGAATGACCCAAAACCCCGTCACTGGAAAAACGCCAACGGCATCCGTCACGGCTCGAGTCGAGCTACGCATTGTAGTTTGTAGCTTGCGAACTTTGTTACAGGTACTTTACAGGTACCTACTTTCGTACGGTTCCATTTTTTTTAAATAACTAAATGCATCAGAATTCGAATTGAATTCTTTTGTTTCGATTTTCGTTTTTTTTTTGACAGACAGCAGCTTGTGAGAAAAATGTGAGACTGCATAAAAACATTAACTGAGATTCTGTATAACTTATAAAATAAATTATCGTACCAAGAGACTTGTGTTTTGTTACTGAGCCCACATTGATACCCGACCCTATCAAAACAAATGTTCAAATTTATAAAAGAAAATAATATATTAAATGCACATCAATATTGTTTTAGAGAAAATTTGAGTACTCAAGATGCTATCGTTGACTTAACATCTGAAATATATAAATCTTTAGATACTAAAAATAAATGCATTGGAATATTTGTCGACTTAAGAAAAGCTTTTGACAGTATATCACATTCTAATCTTATCTCTAAACTAACGAAAATTGGTATAACTAATAATGCCTTAACGTGGATCGAAAATTATCTACTACATAGAGAGCAATTTGTCAAGTTAAATGGTTTTCTGAGTGATTCGCATATCAGTAAATTTGGAATCCCGCAGGGAACGGTACTGGGTCCAATACTTTTTATCATTTATGTGAATGATATTTTTAAACTCACCATAAAGTCCAAACTAATATCATATGCTGATGACACAGCAATATTAACTGAGGGATTAACCTGGACTGAAACTCAAAGAACGGCGGAATTAGATTTTTTTTTTTTTTTTATTAGAAAAAAAGTAAATATTTACAATAAATAATAATATATTACATTTCATATCTGACTTTTTTTGGTTACCAATTAGTAGAGAAATATTCTCGGGTCTAACTGGGGAGCTAGTCTATGTAATTATATATATAGATAAAAAATAATATGCATAGTTACAAAAATGGAAAAATAAGATTTTCAAAAATACTGTGAAATATTACAAAAATATTGTACAATAAGAAAATAACATATAATTAGAGAAACAGAATATCAACAAAAATCAACAAAAAATCAACAACAATAATAGCAACATATCTGAATATATCTGAAAATCATCGATAAAAGCGAGTCAATCTTCTCTGTAAAAATACAATGAAAGTTTTTTTTTTAATTTAGAAAAGTTTTTCTCACTTTTTATTGTATCCGGTAAATCGTTAAATAACTTTGGGCCTACATATTCATAATGGTGTTGTGCAGCTGTCGTGTTGCATCTAGGTACATATATGTTCCCAGAAGCTCTAGGTCTTATACTTCGCGTTGAAGACATTTGATTCTTTAAAAACTTTTAAAATAGCATTTCTTTGAAATAGTTTTGAAACCGGTAGGACCTTAAATTTTTCAAAAAGTTCTTTGGTTGGAAAAATTCTTGGTTTTTTAATAATAACTTTGATGATCATTTTTTGTGTTGTTACTATCGGATACAGATTATTCTTGTAGATGCCCCCCCATGCGATTATTCCGTACTGCAAAACTGACTGCACAAGAGCAAAGTAAACCATTTTAATATTTGAAAGATTTAGGATATTTCTTAATCGTAAAACATGTAAGTAAGTTTTCTAATTCTTTTTACACAGTTTTCGATATGTTTCTTAAATTTCATGTTAGATATAAATATAAAAAAAAAATGGTTTGATCAAAATTTACTATCCCTAAATACTGATAAAACTTTTGTTATACCATTCACTTTAAATAAAAATGCTATCCCTGATAATGTAAACATATGTATCCACTCATATGATTGTAATTCAAATTCATATCCATGTAAACCTGATTGTTCTACACTTACTGTTAAAACCAACGTTAAATACCTGGGTGTAATTATAGATAGCAACATAAAGTGGAGAATACAAATCAGTTCAACAGTTGAGAGAATAAGAAAATTAATGTACATTTTCATTAAAATTCGAAACATTTTAAATATAACGATGTTAAGATCCATTTATTTTTCCTTAATTCAATCAGTGCTACAATATGGAATTGTTGGTTGGGGTGGTGCCTTCAAAACTTCTCTTTTACCTTTGTAAATCATTCAAAAAACAATAATAAAAATAATTTTTAAAAAGTCATATGATTACCCCACCATTAAACTATTTCAAGATTTTAAAGTACCTTCACTTCACATTATTTATAAAAAAATTACAATTTTACAAATACACAAAGATTGCTTCAATAATGAGAACCTTACTCATTTTTCAAACAGCATTAGAACAAATATACTTGGCTCTATGACTACGTTCCACGTTGTAACACTACCACAGCCCAACAATTCTATAAATATACTGGAGTGAAATGGTTTAACCAATTACCAGTTAATCTAAGATTGAAAACTAATTATAAAAAATTCAAAAAATCAATAAAAACACATTATTATGACTACATCTTACAATACTATACTTCTCAACACAATTGTAGCATACGGATATCCTTTTTCTTTCTTTATTTTTCTCCTTTCTTTTTTGTTACCTCCTCAACTTCATTTCTGTTATTTTCATATATGCATATTTTTATATATGTATGTGTACACATATGCATATGTTTTTATGTATGTACACATGCCGATAACATTTTGTATACGTATATACATGTAGGTATGTGTGTATATCTAGGTGTGTGTATGTGTATACTTACATATATGACCTTTTTTTCTTATTTCACTGTTAAATTCCTATCTTTTGTTTTACACATAAATTTTTTTTTTACTATTTTTTTCTTTGTTAAATTGTGCTTTACATTCGTTTTCTCCGCCTTTTTTACTCGAGCTCTGCTCTAAAAAAAGGTGTAATACTTATTAATTAATGTATTTTTAAAAGAAAAACTTTATTTATATTATAAAAACATGAAAAAAAAAACTAGCTGTCAATCGCATTTTTTGGTTTAGCTACGTCTCACTGCGTAGCAAAATTTCTGGCGATCCCGATTAACTTGTCGTTAAACTTTAAACAAAATAGTCTGCAAAAAGACCTGGTCCCGATGTTCATCTTCGATGTCAAAAATATTCAAAAGTGAACATGATTTGTAAAAATAACCAGATGTCTATTGTATTTTTTGCTCTCGGAGCACACTTTTGCGAGTTCGAATAGAATTTGATAGAATTACCTCCGCCTGAAAAAAAATCAATCCAGTTTTTGGGGAAAAAAAAATTATTAATAGACCTACTTACAATAAAATGTAAGAACTACGGGGAGATATTTTTTAAAACGTCAAAGTTGATGGTCAGTTGGGGTCATCAGGCGTGAAATTTAGGGGACAACTTTGAGCAACCAATCAAATTATTAAAATTAACTTAAAAATACATCCCTGTGTCAGTAGATTCCATAGTGGTGTGATGGTAAACGATACGTCTTGTTTAAGTGACAAAATGCAACTAATAACGTGATTAGTGAATCGCCGCCGGTAATCCCCAAGTTCTAAGTTCAGGGCGTATAATTAGCCAATGACCGTCTTCCAAGAAAAAAATACTAATGTCCTGGGAGTTTTGAGTCAGGAACAATGCATTGTTCGTCGTGCCATCTTGTTGAAAAAAGAATCTGTTTTATTTGAATCTAAACCAACAGAAAAATAGTGGCAGTGGTTTTTCTCATGCTCAAAATGTTCCTCCAACTGCTCGACAAATACGAGATGGTTTGCCCATACAAAAGTTCTAATTCTTTACGCACCTCTAGTTCTGGAAGGGGTTTTTAAAAGGTTTTCAAGAAAACTCTTTCTTTAAAACCTTTTAAAACCCCATTAAAAGGTTTTCAAGAAACTTTGTAAAATAAATAAAAAATCGTACTCACGAATAAATGTGGAATTATCTTTCCTTTAATAAAATTCATCAAAAAAATAGCCGTATCTAAAGAAAAACTATTTCAGTACAAGGAAGAAACCATCCGGTGTGCATCCGCCTTATCACATAAAAACAGGAATTGTTCTATAATGTTTATATAATGTTTATACATCTGTTGGGATTTTCCATCCTCGTTCCATATAATCCAACGTCGTTCAATATAATCTGAACGGTTCCATGCCAACTGAGAATAAAGTCAACCCAACACCTCCTTGAAATGTCATTAAAAGCTATGAAAAATATCATTTTTAAGTAGTCGATAACCCTAACCTAACATAACCTTTTTAACGAATTTTCAATATATTTTTTTAATCACTCTAAATGACTTATCTGAGATGGTTCTTAGTTGGTTTCATTCCGAGTTATTCCATTGTCATTTTATTGACAGTACTGCGTACATAGCGCGGATGTAAAGTGCCTTCTTCGTGAACTAGATATTCATAAAATCTGTCGAAAGAATCTTATCAAAAAGAGGAAGATGGAGTGATATGTAATTACGAATGTTGGACAGAGCGCGCTAATATTTTAAATGACATGACTTAATAAAACATAACTCGTTTAAAATAGAGCAAAAATCTCGTGGAAGGCATTTTAAGTATTATTTAAAGAAACATTGTGAATTTTTTTACAAATATAACTTGTAAAATAATAGAAATATACTTGTTTTTAATTATTTTCGGAGCATACTTTGCGATTTTTTTTTATCAGGGGAATTTCATTTAATTTGCATTTCGGCGTGGAAGGCATCTAGATATTATCTTCAAAAATAACATATATTTTTTTAAGAGCGTAAAAACTTCAAATGTTTAAAGGGAGATATGCATTGACCTAGTATACCCTAGACAAGCCGTCTCATAGTAAATATCAGAAAAAAATAACCCCAAGTATCAGTAATTTCGCAATACAACTCTCCTTCGAATTCCGCCGTCTTGCATGCGAATTCTCGGCAATATAAAACTGAGCACCGACTAATCCCATTGTGTGATTTGTCGAACTAACACTTCCATGGGTGTTCACGTTTTGCATGCGTGACGTTTCGACAAGCTGTGTTGTATATAAATGGTTTTCAAAGTGGGGATCGCGAGACGTTCATAAATTTAATTAGTCAAAAATATTTTTTTACTTTATTATGACAAGCGCTTCAATTTCGGAGGCGAGTATGGGTACCGCCGCCTCGGGAACCATTTATTGGATAACCAACGCCTCTGCCATAGGTCACCCCAAGTGGTTCGCTACGTTTGGTGACTATGCAGGGGTGCCCGGGTTCATGGATTGAGGTTTTTCCGGGTCTTGGCGGCGGATGCGTCTGATAATTTTTAAATTTTATTTTTCTGATGAACCGTATGGCTCGTTGTCAACCACCAAGCAGCAATTTCGTCGAAGTGTCCTGTTGAAAGCGGTGTACACTGCAAACCATACTTTAGATTCGTGTACAAAAACTTGTACACAGTCCCGTATATGTATATATTGATCATGAGTTTTAGAATAAAAAAAATCCATTCATCGTTTGCTTAAAAATAATTACGAAAAATTGACCCTTTTACCGCCCACGCACCGTGGGCTGCCCAGGTTGGTCGCTTATCATTAACACAGTAATGAGCAACCAGCAGCCCGCAAACCCTTTTACTGCTTTCTGGACTTTTGGCTACAAAAAATATCAAAAAAATTGCGTTAAAAAATATTCGAAGACTTCTGTTCTGTTTTGCGAAATGTCTTAGCCGAAAACTATAATCTTTCTTAAAAGTTTTGAATCAGCTGCTCAATCATAAAGTTTTTTTTTGTGTATAGGTAATAATTAAAAAATGACAGAAATTCGTAGTTAATTAAAACCCGTTAGTAAGCGCTCAAAAAGAAGAGGGAGATATGTAAATACGAATGTTAGAGGGAGCGCGAAAACGATAATATTTAGGCGAAAATTGTGAAAATGTTTAATAAAACATGACTCGTTTAAACTATTTTAAAATAGAACCAAAATCTCGCGGGAAATGTCATAGCTTTAAAGAAAAAAATTAATTATGATTTTTTTCATATAAATATAACTTGTAATGTAACAAAAATAAAGTGCTTATAATAATTTTCGAAATATACAATTATACGATTTTCTTCTATCGGAAGAATTTCATTCAATTACCGTTTCGGCGTGGCAAATGTATAGATATAATCGTCAAAAACAACATATTTTTTTAGAAACTTAAAAACTTAAAGTGTTTTAGAGAAATATGTTGTAAAACGGTAGAAATTCGGAATGCTATGGCTTAAGATAGGTTAACTTTTGACCTTAATTGAAGAATAGTGCAGCGGTTTTTTGTTAAGATCTGTGTTTAATGTATTTTAAAGGTTTCCGTTTTATACAAACCGGGTCGCGTTTTTAAAAAGTTTAAAAACCACTGCCATATCGTGATGTGTGTTAGTATCGGTGTGTGGTGACGTCACAAGCATTTGGGTGATTAAGTGACGTCAGAAACTTTGCTTGCCAAAAAAATAATACGTCAATATTATTACATTTATTAAAACGCTGTCTTAAAGCTATCGTAAAGGCATAATTTTTTTATGTATTCAGGTAGCTTGTTACATTATCAAAAATAAAGTCCGCGGACTGTACCTTGTACAATATTCGGAAGTAGGATATTTTTGTGCTTGAAAAAATTAATTCCGTCAGGACGGCTGGGACAGCAATTAGTTTCAGTGTGGACCGATAAAAGGTAAAACACAAAGCACTATGCGATCCAAATAGTACGAAACAATGCTCGCACTTTTTCATAAATGGGCCTTGAGCCAGTTTTATTTGGTTTCTGGCGTCATTTTTAATTTCACAGGACATGTCTTGATATACTTGGTCGAAGGAGATATGTAAGAAATCGGTAGAAATTCGGGTAGAGGCGGCTTAAGTGTACTGTATATCTACACTATCGTGTACCTACACTAACCTACACTATCGTGTAACCTACACCAACGCCGTTACACAGTTTCTGAAAATTGCCATTATTTAAAATCAAATTACGAGTAATTCCCACAGTTTTATGTCTAAAGGGGATATTTATCTAAAAAAGAATTTACAAAACTTACTATGTATTATTTTCCTTAAAAAAAGCATATACAGAAATATATAATATGATGCACTCCAGGGCAAATACACAACAATATAATTACAGGTGACCGGACAGCTCAGAATGAAATCAACTCAGAACCTCCTTTGAAAAGTCAGTAAAAGTGACGAAAATTTAAAAAAAAAATGTTTAAATAGATAACGTTAGATAAGGGTTATGGGCTATTTTAAAAATATATTTTTTCGTAGCTTTTAATGTATTTTCAGAGAGGTGTTGAGTTGTCTTTATTCTGAGTTATTTGACCGTACTAAGACTATCTCGTGTTTAGATACAGAAAGCAAACCGAAATAAAATAGCTAGGGCTTACCGAAGGTAAAACGATGCCTAAAATGCTTCCCACAAATTCCTACACATTAGCTTGTGTCACTTTTCATAGAGAGAAATAAAATAGCTATGGCTTACCGAAGGTATAACGATGTCTAAAATGCTTCCCACATATTCCTACCAATTAGCTTCTGTCACCCTTCATAGAGAGAAATAAAATAGCTATGGCTTACCGAAGGTAAAACGATGCCTTAAATGCTTCCCACACATTCCTACACATTATCTTTTGTCACTTTTCATAGAGAGAAATAAAATAGCTAGGGCTTACCGATGGTAAAACGATGCCTAAAATGCTTCACACATATTAGCTTGTGTCACTCTTCATAGACAGAATTAAAATATCTGGGGCTAACCGAAGGTAAAACGATGCCTAAAATGCTTCCCACGTATTAGCTTATGTCACTTTTCATAGCGAGAATAAAAATTGCCTTATTTTTAAAGGCCTGGGGTGTCAAAAAATGCACTTGATCTGTAGCTATTAGAAAACGTAAAAAACAAATGACATTGGTTTTCACTATTATTAGCTCGCTAAAACGGCCGGAAGTTTTGAAAAAAAAAAAAAAAATTTAAAGATAGATCACGATCTGGGAAAAAATAAAACAAAGGGTCCATATTTTATCTTTTGTAGCAAACGCATAAAAAAAATTGTAACAATAAGGAACTCCAGTGAAAAATATTATGGTTTTAAAAAAATATGTTCATATAGACCAGGGGTGGCCAACTTGATTAGACCCAAGATCTACTGTACACTGACAAAACGCTGTGCGATCTACCCTTTTGCCGCCCCCTTATTTATGTGCTTCAACCACAGATTTTCACGCACCGGGGGGGGGGGGGGGGGAGGGATCAATGCATTTTTTGACGAGTATTCTTCTGATAAAAATCGTATTTGTAAATTCTACTACTAATTTGTAAACTGCTCTCGGAAATCGAGATGAGGAGGTATCTGTTTGATAGGATTTCGCATCTCGAATTTTTATACTGCGTTAAATGTAAGGTTCCGCGTGCCCAAAATAATAGTTAAACACGGAACAGTAATTTTTTTAGAATTTTGCAGCATACGGCATGTAAAAGCATATGCTGCAAATGTAAAGCTTCACTCGGTACACGTTGAATCTGCAACTCGTTATTTACTTTATCGTTATATTATGAACACAAAACTGGTTTAAATTGAATCTGTATGCGGTGAATTAAGACTACACTCAGAACATGAAAATGAATTTTCTTTGATTCTAGCAGTACATAAATTGACTGCAACTAGAATTTTATAACTGCACTACGAATAAACGAATGTTTTCCTTTGAAATGTGTCAGCAGTTGAATCCAAAACTGGAATTTTACATTCTGAACACAAAACGTGTGGCGAATTAAAACAATACTCAGAACATAAAAATATTTTTTCTTATTCTGTCGGCACATGCATAGTCTGCAACTAGGATTTGGAATAAAAATGAATTTTATTTGAATCCAACAGCACATACTTGGTCAGCATCTAGAGTTTTATAACTGCACTTCGAATAAGAGATTTTTTTTTTCGAAATGTGTCAGCAAATAATGTACCCACAACTGGAATTTAACATTTGAACACAAAACTGGTTTTAAATTAATAGTGAATCTGCTTGCGAGTCCCCAGCTTAAATACTCTCATAATATGCGTTCGGTTTTCCTACGAATTACGAATTTTAAAAAATGCTTTAAAACAAAATTTTGGAACTTTTTTCTTCGAACTGCGTCAGCATATTAATCCGCTACTGGAATTTTGATAGATCATCCGGAACATGTAACCGGTTTTAACCCAAGAGTTTATCTGCACGCGAGTCTTTAGCTTTAATTGATACTACACCCAGAACACAAAAATGGTTTTCCTCCTATTTTTGTACTTCGGTTTGGTTTGGTTTGGTTATCCATCAGAACACAAACGATGATCCTTGATGAACTTTCTTAGAATTGTCAAAACTTAACCCACGGACCCCTTTCAATCATTCTTACTGAATATTAGTAAAAAAAAATCCAAGCGCAAAACAAAATAGGAAAATTCTTGCAACTCACTACAGACGATGCTGCCAGGTGCTACAGTGATCAAGATGACATTATTATACATTAATTTAAGGAAAAGGGTTTCCACGGTTCCGTCACAGAATAAGTAATGAAAAATTCCACGCTCATTTCAATTGATCCAAATTTTAAAAATGCCCCCCCTACCCCCTCCCACCATATTGTTTTAATAATGTGCAATTAAGTTTCTTATAGATGATGGTACCAACTAAGCAGAAGGCGTCTAGTATATGTAGTGTGTAAATGTAAATATGTGGGGTTATCACAGTGTTGATATTACATTGAGAATCTTCCGCTAGTTTACCAAAATCAGGTTTGTAGTTGGAAATTGCAAACCTTTGATAATCGAATATATGAGCGTCTTTCAAGAGAACGGTGTTTATTTTTTGTTTATTTTAAGTAGGAAAATGCTGTTTCACATAAATATGTTGAACCAGTGGCGTAGCGTGGGTGTCAGCCGCCCGGGGCGGAGGAAAACTTTGCCGCCCCCCTGTATAGGTATTTCAACCGCCGATTGATTTTCAAGCACCAGGGGGGGGGGGGGAGGGGGGCGTCGATTATTATTTTTTGTAACGACCGCATTTCATGCCGGTTTTAAAATCACAAGAATCGATTCTCTTCCAAAAAAAATCATGTCATAAATTCTTCTACAAATTCATAACTGCTCATGGAAATCAAGAATGGTATGGTGTCCATGTAATAGGATTTCGCATCTCGAATTTTTACAATGTACAAGGCAGTTTTTAACTTAAGATTGATTTTGCGTTAGAGTCCCAAAATAATAGTTATACATGGAAAAGTCAGTTTTAAAAATTTTGCAGCATATGGCATGCACCTCGAATGTAAAGCTTGACTCTATCCACTACGAATCTGCAACTTGTTATTTAATTTATCGTTATATTCTGAACACAAAACTGGTTTTAAATAAATCCATATGGGGTGAATTAAGAATACACTCAGTACATGAAAATGGTTTATCTTTGAATTTGGCAGCACATTCATATTTCGAATTTTATCACTGCACTTCAAATAAGAGAATGTTTTCCTTCGAAATGTATCGGGAGATGATTCCATAACTGAAATTTTACCTTCTGAATACAAAACTGGTTTAAAGTAAATCTGTATGCGGTGAATTAAAACTACACCCAGAACATGAAAACAGTTTCTCTTTGATTCTGGCAGAACACACATAATCCGCAACTAGAATTTTATAACTCCATTTCGAATTAGATAATGTTTTCCTTCAAAATGTGTCAGCAGATGTTTCCAACTGGAATTTTACATTCTGAACACAGGACTGGTTTAAATAAAATCTGTACGTGGCAAATTATAACTACACTCAGAACATGAAAATGGTTTTTCTTTGATTCAGGCAACACGCGCATAGTCTGCAAATATAATTTTATTACTGCACTTCGAATAAGATAATGTTTTCTTTCAAAATGTGTTAGCAGATGAATCCACAACTGGAACTGTACATTCTGAACACAAAACTGGTTTTAAATTAAAAGTGAATCTGCCTGCGATTCTCCAGCTTTAATTAGTATTACTCTCATAATATTCGTATGGTTTTCCTACAAATTACGAATTTTGAAGAATGATTTGAAACAATTTTTTTAATTCCACTCGAAATATAAGAAAAATTTTCTTCGAAATGCGTCTGCAGATTAATCCGCTACTGGAATTTTGACAGATCATTTGGAACACGAAAATGGTTTTAACCTAAGAGTGAATCTGCACACGAGTCCTCAGCTTTTATTGATACTGCACCCAAGAAACGAAAATGGTTTTCCTTATATTTTTACACGTGGAACACATGTATAGTTTGATGATCCATCGGAACACATGGTGATCAATGAAAGTTTCTTAGATTGTCAAAGCATCGCGGTAGGTGCAACAAAAATATGAAATGAAATGGTAAAATTTTTAACATAATAATTTTATTTTATTAAATAAAATAAAATAAAAATCTTAATTTATTTTGAAAATTTGCCGCCCCTAAAAAGTGCCGCCCAGGGCGGGCTGCCCCTCCCCCCCCCCCACCCCCCTAAGCTAGGCCTCTGTGTTGAACCGAAACACGAATGCAATTGTTCAAAACATTTCTTTTAATTTGGATATTTCTCGTTGGAATCCAATGCCTAGACCTGAGGATTACCTTGGCTTAAGAAATATGTCACAACGCAGAGTAATTGTTTTGTTTTGCAATATCATGCGGTCCATTTGAAATGTATCTGCAATTTTTTTTTGCCATAAATATCACTATGATGAATGGAATTATTAAACGGATAACCGATGAATTCCACCAACTTCACAATTTTTATTTTTTTTTATTTTTTTTTAATTGCCGGCAACCCGGGCGTTTATTACAGTAACAATATAATACAAGATAATATTGAAATAACTAAAGCGATTTTCGAAGTCTGATACCGATATCTTAATTTCTGCTGTGTACTTGTCGTGAATGAAATTGTAGGTAATTTTTTTCCCATATGATCCTTGCTGTTTAAAAATTGTTGATTTTTTTCTTTTCAATGTCGACTACGTTTGACTTTGGAATGCAGCAATAGGATCATTTTTGTTACTGTTTTATTCTTGCCTTTTGATTCCATAATAATGACCTTCTAACTTAAATAACTGCATATTTATCTTTATTTTTATAGTTAGTTTTAATAGTTAAAATAAATGTCAAAGTTCTAATTTTTCAAGATCCCCCGAAAACCACCGAATCTAGTGTGACGTCATCATGACTAACCGAAGTATGAATCTTGAAGGGAACTGGAATCAGCTGTTCGACTCCCGCCATTTTGAATTTCAGCATTGGAGCGTTTTCATAGACATTACTGGGCAATACGATCGTTTTTTGTACAGTTAAAGTTTTTGAATATTTTAAATAATATAGACAAACTAATAGAGATACTTTATTTTTGATACTGAATTATTTAGGCCTAAATAATGTTTCAATAAAAACAAAAACTATTTTATGTCCAAATCTCTATAAACCAAAAACACGGATTGTCGTACGGCTTGGGTCTTACATTTCTATTGATTTCTATACAACTTTGACCCAGGTGACGCGGCGCGGTGACGTCACGCCGCCAAAATCCAGCTATAGGGTGTTTTAATGACACGTTTTAAAATGGACTTTTTAATATTTTTTTAAAAACTAAGTAATAAAATTTATATATTCAGAATCAGCGTATAATGGTCTATATGAACATATTTTTTTAAAGTCATCATATTTTTCACTGGAGTTCCTTATTCTCCCAACTCCAAAACTTAAAAATATGGGGCAATTCAATTATAAACACCTTGAGATTTTTTTTTTAATTCATTACCAGAAATATTCAGTAATATAAATAACAATTTAAAAGATTTTAAATTTCACTTTAAAAACGCACTGAAAATTTATACTGAATACGAGCATAAAAACACACACAAGTTCAGCATAATTATGGGGGTCGCTCTCTTATTATATAATTTTTATTTTTTATATATGTATGTGTACACGTATGCATGTTTTTATGTATGTAAACATGCCGATAACATTTTGTATACGTATATATATGTAGGTATGTGTGTATATCTACGTGTGTGTATGTGTATACTTACATATATGACCTTTTTTTCTTATTTCACTGTTAAATTCCTATCTTTTGTTTTACACATAAAAAAAATTACTTTTTATTTTACTCGAGCTCTGCTCTAAAAAAAGGTGTAATACTTATTAATTAATGTATTTTTAAAAGAAAAACTTTATTTAATTTATAAAAACATGTAACCTCTGTACCATTATATTCAATAAAAAAAAAAATAATAATAATATAAAACTGTTAAATATTTTATTGCAAATGATGTAGTATATAAATAAATATAAAAAAATTATTTCAAAAAAATTGTTTTAATCGGTTGTTTTAAATAAAAAAATATATTTCATCCAATGATTCTGCATAAAAAAATGACGCTTGACAATAAATTGCATACACGTGGTTAAATAACATTAAAAAATATTTACAGGTACCTAATCAATGTGCACACTTTCCTACCTAATCATTGTACGTATTTTGCAAAGCAACTATTTAAATACTTTGAAGTAATTGGTTTAATTGGCTTTCATGTCGATTCAGGTCAGAAGTATTAGAATGTAACGACAAAATAATTTTAGATAAGGATTCCCTTTCCCATAAAAGAAGTGAAAAGAAATATTAACGATGAAACATGTGTTAATCTTACCTTAATACCGTATTGCGTTGATACCTCAGCTGTATTTGTAACTCTGGCGACCGGTTTGATTGCTAAGATGAGTTAAACCAGAGATAATTACTATTACTTGTGCTACACGTTATATTACTAATTCAAAGTTGTTGGTGATTTCAGGGAAAAATTCGCCGCCCGCCGAGGAAGTAGAGAGATTTGTCGATTTCCCCGATAGCCAGGGAAAACTCCACCGCATTGGCACCCAAGAAACGAAAAATTATACCCAAGGGACATACTCACCTGAACAGCAAGTGAATCTTCTACTATTCACCAGGTACCAACTTAATACCCAGGTTTTAAATTACTCGCGTACAATAATACTGACATTAGTCGAGGTACTGCAGCGCTACGGAAATAATCCTGGAGGGACGAGGGCACACTTTCAGAGTACTTCTCTGCCCCAGTAGGGTAGAGTGGTGACGATTGAAATACGTTATGATTGAAACATCTTAATTTATTCGAAAACTATGATACTTCAGAGTGTGACGCAATACCCGAAACTCCGTCAGGTAGGTTGGGACCTTTCTCCAAAAGCGCTCTAGCCGGCTACTGAAACAATCGGACATAAGAGATAATATAGGATTTTGCGCTCAAAAAGTAAGTATTTACTACATTTTTGTTTACGTTGTGACTCATTTTACTCTCGCTGCTTGACAAAACTTCTTATACTATTCTCTTCTTTATCTATTTTAAAATATTTCCATTGCATTTGCAAGGCATTAATATCTATTTAAAAGGCTTATTTTTAACCTTGAAGTAGAAAATGCCACGTGGGGATGTTTTAAACAAATTTGTGGGGATGGTTGAAACGTTTCAATCATAACAATGTTTCAACCGTCCACACTGAGAGAAAAATAAAAAAAGTATAATGAAAATGGGTCATAAATTCAAATAATTTTTTTTCCAATAGATTAACTTCTGTGATATAGCATCATTAACATATTAGAGGGTATTGAATATACATAAAAAAATATTCAATAGGTACTACAAACTTTCAAAGAAATACAGCTACAGAATAATTCGTGATGGGTACGTAGATACCTACTCTTGAAATTTTTTATACTCTGTGTTTCTGACACGTTTTTTTTCCTAAATTTTTCTGGGATGGTGACGCAGCGGTAACTTAAAGTTCAGAGATTCCACAGTCGTGTTCTATTGCAGAACTTGAATCAACTTTTCAATCTACTTTGACAAGCTCAATGACTTCGTAGCCATTTTCTACTGTAGAAACTGAAACAGTTGTTCCGTCTACTCAGAGAGACTCAGTGACTCCAGAATCAAATTTTAATATAGGGTAAATAACGTTTGCTACGTGTTCGTCGAAAGGTTTGGCGCCTTTACGCACTGCTTTGGTCCGCTTGAGATTAACATGACCGACTCTCTGAAATCAGCGTCACAGAATTATGTACATTAATTATCTGCTGATTTTTTTCCCGATGTAAATTTATTGTCACTAAAATTTATTGTCAGTCAACAAGTAAAACGTGCGACAATTCCCGAAAGCGCTACCCATGAAAACAACTGCCAGAGGCTTAAAGAAGAGGAAATCCACTATTTACACAGACACTCCGGAAAATATATTAGAACGAAAACCGAAGAAAAAAACGCTAACACGATAAAAAAAAACAGTGTGCAATTCACACGCGGTAGAAGTGAAATCTTCAGAAAACTAAAATATTCAAGAGTGGGGAGACTACGAAGCACCGCACAAAGAGAAGACCGATTATACTATCTCATTCTCTCGCAGGCTAAATCCTATGAACGTATGCGTTTGTCTCTCTTTAGTGTCGCTATTTTTCGTTTCATCAATTTTTAAATCACAACGGTGTTAACAAAGTTTGATTTGAGCAGCCATCCCTAACATTTATTTAATACATAGCTAATGCCGACAATTTGTCACCACACAACCCGCCATCGTAACAATGGCGTCCAACCGCCAACCTCGCTAAGTGTAAGTAACAAAATCTTAGGCTCATGAAAAGTGCACCAAATAAGAATTACAATAGTCATAATTGTAAATCAGACTAATTGTTGATGACGTGCCTTGAATCTGCAATTATTGACTGATAATAATTTTATAAAGTAGTTTAACTACTAAGTTTAAAGAGTTAACCTAATATTTTATTACTCAAAGTTTCCTTAATGTTAATTTTTATAACGTGCCAAAAGAAGTAGGTAGATATCCATTTGCTTACATATATGAGTTTCATTCGTGTCATTTATGTGTTCATTGAATTTTTTGCAGGAGAAAATAGATCACACATAATTATTATGTTACTTACAGTACTATTCCTACCTACTGATTGTTTCCTTGTAAAAGATACTATTTATTTATTTAATAAATCTATTTGCCCCCTTAACCGGTAATTTTAAGTTTTTTAAATTTTGTTTGTGTTTCAGTGCCATTCTTTACACAAAGGTGTTTTATTCGTATCATTCAAGTTCTGACTGATTTTTTTTGTATGTGATACGGGGTGAATGTGATAAGAGGTAACTTCCAATATAAAGAACCTACCTACTGATTTTTTCTTTACCCGATTATTTAAAGTTTTTTTTTAATATTGCGATATTTTCTTATATGATGTCATATCACAAATCACAAATTTAATTATTATTTATTATTCTAACTTTATGAGTAAAACCTCAAACTGTAATATTTAATTAAATGAAGACATTATGAGCGAAACTCAATCGAAAATCTGGAAACAGAAAAATCAGAAAAAGATATTGGCACCTCTGGGACTCGAACCCAGGACCTCCCTACTTTCCGGGTTGGGCGCTCTTATCCACTGAGCTAAGGTGTCGATATCCAATTCGGTCACTTTTAACTGTACCATACTTCGACTAAGAACCACCCATATTATCTTCATTTTTCTTAACGCATATTTTTATTGGCTGCCATCTTTATGAATGATTGCAAGATTCAACTCGAACTAAATGCAATCTAGATGGTGTCTGGATAAATTATTATCCATTTTATTTAATGTGCGACATCTATTGACTCTTCTGCAAGTCTGGGATGAATATTATTATTTATTATTCTAACTTTATGAGTAAAACCTCAAACTGTAATATTTAATTAAATGAAGACATTATGAGCGAAACTCAATCGAAAATCTGGAAACAGAAAAATCAGAAAAAGATATTGGCACCTCTGGGACTTGAACCCAGGACCTCCCTACTTTCCGGGTTGGGCGCTCTTATCCACTGAGCTAAGGTGTCGATATCCAATTCGGTCACTTTTAACTGTACCATACTTCGACTAAGAACCACCCATATTATCTTCATTTTTCTTAACGCATATTTTTACTGGGTTCGAGTCCCAGAGGTGCCAATATCTTTTTCTGATTTTTCTGTTTCCAGATTTTCGATTGAGTTTCGCTCATAATGTCTTCATTTAATTACAAATTTAATTTTTTCGTAACATTATCTTTTTTAAATAAATAAATATTTATTGTTGAATTTTGCACTTTGTTTTACATTTTATAGTTAATAATTTAATAATTTTGTACATTTATTTATTTAAATTTTATTTTACTCTCAGATCAGAGTTTGAAACATTGTCATGATTGAAACAGTGTGATGGTTGAAACAATCACTTTTGAATGAAAACAAAAAAACCTATTTTTAATACCGTTCTATTCTGTTCCAGAACAATATCACAGGAAAACTATATTGATTATGCCAAACACTCATAGATGGTATAACTAAGAGCAGTTAAACACAAATAATAAAAAATATATTTAAAGTTGTTTCATTTCAAGATATTTACGTGCACAGTTTTAAAAATGATTGTGATATGTTTAATCACCATTCATGATCTCATTGAGTACTGTTACAATAATAAAAATATTTAACATTGATTACAATTACTCCATTTATTCCAAAGATATTTAGAGCGTTTCAATTATCCCCACGTACTGTTTCAATCGTCCACACCATAGGGATAATTGAAACAGATTTTCCCCCTGTCTTTAATTGGTTATTGTAGCTTACCTGTAAGAGTTGTGGCTATCCAATAAATTTAATTTGATAACTAGATAGATTATAATTCATCTTGTATAAATCTTATCTATAAATACAAAAGAAAAATTACTACAAATAGTTAAAGTAAAAGTGTTTCAACCATCCCCACTCTCCCCTATAGGAAGTTTATAGTTTATGGAGCAGAAACATTAAATTAAAATAAAGCCAACCGAAGAATACAATCATCACTGCCACGGTTGCCTGTATGGATTCCCCCCTTTAGGCCTTTTAGAGACGGTTGTCCCATAAACGGTTGTTTGCATACATGTTACGCGTATACTGTTATTTTGTCACCTTTTCTTTATTATTTGTATAATTTATTTTGCAATATGTAATGTATTGCATTGCAGTTTTCCAGCTTTTCTGGAATAAACAATTATTATTATTATTAACGCCAATATGTACTTTTAAATAATTAAGCATTTTATTTCTATTATCTTTCAGAAAAAATCCAAAATTGGGCCAGAAAATCATTTTTCGAAACGGAGCCAGCATTGACGCATCCAACTTTGACAAAAGCAAGCCAACCAAATTCCTTGTACAAGGATGGGTCGGTCTCTTAAGCAGTTCTTTTAAGGGAGGGAGCGGTGACGCAAGCAGTCCTTTTAACACCGTAGTGAGAGATGGTAAAAATAATTACATGCATTGATAATGAAACTGCATCGTAATATTTCGTACAACTTCAAATCGGCCCAAACAATTATTTTGAATTTGGGAGGCAGGTGTGGATACCGCCGGCGCGGTGACCGGCCAACTCGGAATGAAACCAACTCAGAACCATCTCAGATAAGTCATTTAGAGTGATAAAAAAATATATTTAAAAAATTGGTTAAATAGGTTATGTTAGGTTAGGGTTATCGGCTAATTTAAAATTATTTTTTTCATAGATTTTAATGACTTTTCAAGGAGGTGTTGAGTTGACATTATTCCCAGTTGGCATGGAACCCGCCGGCGCATATTGAATTACACCTCTGCCACAGGCGTCGCAGGGTTTATTGGGTGAGGTTTGTCTAGGTTCCGGCGGCGAATGTGTTGATGCGTGAGGGCCTAATGCGTGAGGGCCGGATCGGTAAAGACTGGTTGAGGGAGTCCTTTTGAGACTCTCTTCAGCTCTCCCTCATTTTTTGAGACCTTCTGCAGTCGGACTTTCCGGATCCACGCACAGTATATTCAGGTGTATGCGAGAGAGGACAAAATCATAATTTCGGCTACATGCAGAACTTAAAAAAAAAAATTGCAGTTTCTTTAATCTAAGTCATTGGATTCGTAGTTAGTTCGCGTTTTATTAAAAAGTTTTTTCTAAGTGTATACTTATTTATATACAATAATATACTTATATATATATATATATATAAGTATATAATTAAACATAATTTGAATATATTATTATTTTGTATTCTTTGAAATATTTGAATAATTGTTGTTCACTAAATAAATACGTTATTATAGTATCTATTTAATAAATATGTGAGGTGTGTGCCTAGTAGCAGGTTATATAACAACACCATTAGTCAAAATTATTTACAAATCTAACTCAAGTGAAAGTCATTCCAATCAAACAATATTTGTGCTTACATCATTTCACTAATCTTATTTAAAACTAAACCAAATCCGAAGATTCTTCGTCGTATTAAATTATACGTCTAGTTCTAGGTTAGGACTAGATGTTTTGGAAGATTCCTCTGCTGGTTTGGTGTAGATGCTTCTGAATATGGGCTAGGCACGATGGGGCACCCTGCATGACCTCTGGGATTGTCGACCGAGTCGCGTTTTAAAATTTACAGCACTTCGTATGATGGTTTTTCCTTCTTCCGTTCATATTTTTTGTATTCATAGACCCTTAAGCATGCATATGTTGTAGAAGCCTACTTTCTTCGGTAGCTACTTTAGATTTTTATTTTTTGCTTCACCCTAAATCAAATCCTGGCTATGCCCATGCTTGTGAACCTCTCTATCCATCCATTTTCACGCCTTTATTTGTGGTTATTTTTCTTTTGGGCAACGAGAGAAGTTCAGAAGTCAATAGTAACATTCTCATGAGATTTGTGTTAGGGCTTACTCTTCAGCATGAGTTAGTTGATTTAAAAAAGAAAATAAAGTCTGTTGTTTTTTTTTTATTATTTATTTTTGGGGTGTTATGCCGTGTTTCTTTAGCCTGGCTAAAGAAGGAGGTAGCGAAACACGGCATAACACCCTAAAAATAAATAACAAAAATACTTTTGACCGTGAAAACCTAAAACATACCAGTCTGTTGTTATTTTTTTTTAAATTTTAGGTCATGCCTCGCTTCTAGCGCGTTTTTAGATAAATACGCGATTGTCCAGGAAATTTGTAGATAATTTGTGTGCATTAATATGGCAGCCACTCGTAAGCTATCTTTTACATGATGGAAAATTTAACTATTAGCTCCTTTATCACTTGAGATCTCTGAGCTGAGGTCTCAGGTGAGGTCACAGCTCATCTCTAAGGTGATCGAAGCTTCCTCGGACGGCTTTAGGTTTTTTTAAAATTGTTTTATCAAGTTTAATTTGTAGAACGTAGTTTTAATTTTTAATTATTTTATATTTTCAATAAGATTATTATTTAATTTAAATAAAACAGTTCATTTATAAAAAAAATCTGCTATGTAATTATAACTACGCGTGACAGCTATTTCGCCCTCTGAAGACACTCTCAAACTGTGGTTATATCACTTACAGACGATACATTTATATCATTTACAGATAGGTACTTATGATGAAAAAAAGATTATTGATTTAATTTTTTTACGGAGGCCTTTATTAATTTTCGAGTAAAATGTTTTTAATGTTAATAAACAATTTTTTTAATAATTTTTTATAGTGATGATAATATAGAAATAGGTCTGTAGTTTGTTATGTCAGTAGGAGTTCCAGTCTTAAAAATTGGATGAACAAGCAAGTTTGAGTTTGTTTGAGAATACACCTTTAATGAGACTGAGGTTAATGATATGTACTAATGGTTGGATTATAAAGGGTTCAACTGATTTTAGTATAGTTGAGGATATTTTGTCATGATATTATTACATATATTTCTGTATTTTTTATAAAATCTTTGGGCTTAAAGGTCTGGATTATTGAGTAAGTTTTTGTGGAGCTTGTCCCGTTTTTTAATACAAAAAATCAGAATCAGTTTCAGAAGAGGTATTAAAATCAATGTCTACGTCTGTGGAATTTAGAGCGGAGATCCAGTTTTCTAAAGTAATTTTAGAAGCTAGTTTCTCGAGATTAATACATTTTTTTAATATAACTACGTGACGTTCCGGTAAAGGGTTTATTATGCATCAGGCCTATTCCCATTGCATTTTTTTTTGTTCTTAGAAATATGTGATCAATACATGAAATAGTCTTATCAGTAACTCTAGTAGGAGCATTAATTTAAAAAAAACAAGCCCTTGTCGAGTCATAAGATTTTTATAATCGAGTGTTGGTATTGCCATAGGCTTAAGTAAATCTATGTTCATGTCACCGATCACCATTAGCTCTTCACTTAGTGTACAGTTAAATAAGGCCAAGTCTAAGGATTTTAGGAAGGATGAAATATTTTGGTGTTTAGGTGACCTGTATAGTGCAAGAATTGTGGTTTGGTTGGTTTTTATTTTAAGGCAGTTGGCATTATCTCTAAAATATTTTAGAGATAATCGGGTCTAGCTCGGATTTTACACAGGCAATTACTCCACTTGACTGTGTCTTATTAATTTGTGTATTGAAATTGTAAATCCTGCAATGTTTTTGAGAATGTAATTTGATTTGATCCAACATTCAGTTAAAATTGTTACGTCAAAAATATTATTCAAACCGGCAAGTGTTACAAATAGGTTATTATAGTTCTTGCAAAGCTCCGAATATTTGTTGAAAATATTTTTTATCGTTTATAGGGTTTTAGAATATCTATGCACTTTGAGACATCATTGGTTTCAGATGTAATTACGTTTCCATGGTTTTCTTTTGTAGATTAATATCAATCATTTCGTTTGATTAAAAAATATATATGTATTTTTTGATTGTTCTCTTTTTATATTATAAGGATCAAAAAATTAATATTTAAGTACAAGCTAATTGTACCATGAGTATAAAGAGTATAGGTAAGTGTGATAAATAGATAAGAACAGGGTAAATGATTGTGCGGGAAAGATATGAGTGCAATAAGTAGGTTCAAACAAAATAAATAATTGTAATGATTTTTGGAAAGAACAAAGATGCAATTAGAACAGAGCTTGAGCATTTGCAGTAAATTTCTTTCTAAGTTTTATATAGTATTGAGATAAATGTATTAAGCGTTGGCAAGAAACAACTGCAAATATTATTGCTAGTGAGGAATACACGTGCTAATAAAAGTGGTATTATTTCATAGAAGAAGATAATCTAAATGAAAATATGAAATAGAACAAGACACAGAAAAACAGAAAAAGACAATGGTCGCAACTGGGATACGAACCCAGACCTCTCGTCTAATCGGGACGTGCGCGTTATCAAATTTCGCTATTGCCACCTTCTGTCAAACCGTCATATTTGTCAGTTTGGATTATCATCATTATTACCATACTTTACCTCTTATCAGAGGTAAAGTATGGTAATAATGTTTAGCAACAATATTAGCAGTTATTACAATAATTATGTTGGTACAGGGAAATCTCTTGAAGAAGGTAAGAATACATTATTTAGAGTATATTTATGAATTGTTAAGATTGATACGGCTCAAATAAAAACTTGAAAAAACTCGAGTTTCAGCAAAACAGATAAAATATAGTAAATCCAGATAAATGATAAGAACTAGGAAGGTAATTATGCTGAAAAGAGATGAATTCAGTAAATATTTTAAAACAAAATAAACAATTACAATGGTAGTGAAATGTACATGTGGGAATGTTCAGTAGTACAGTACACATCTTAAGGTAATTGTGTTAGCTCCAAAGGAATCTATTAAAGAAAGTAAGAGTATATTCTGAGTACAAATTTTATTATTAGTGGTATCTCTCACGTTAGAACTTCCGAAGAATACAGTATTAACTAGATTATTAACTTTTTTCACAAAAAAAATTAAAAAAATTGAGTTTGGAATAAGGTGGGTAGCAATTGTGTATTCAACACGAATTACCGGTAGATTTAGATATTTAATACTTTTTTTTAAAAAGAAAGATGACATGTATTAGTTGTGTATTTGTTAGTTGTAGCAGAACAATAAATAGAAAAAATAATACATGGATTGAAATTTCTAAAGTATTTACTGTGGTTTAGTTTCATCTTGTTCAACGTTACAAAAAAAATAAGTTTATGATTAGATTACTAGTTGTGGTTTCAATATGAATAAGATGTATAAAATAACAATAATAATTGGATGATTTATATAGCGCCGTTTTTGTGAAAAATCACCTCAAGGGCGCTGGTATAGTACTGGTTCGATTTAAAGTTTGTAGTTGAATAATAAAAATGATTCATGCATAGTTATTCTTTAGGAGTGTGATTTCACATGTAGAAAGAATATAGAATAGGTGATAAATACATATTATAATGCGATCATTCTTCAATATAGTAAAGTGATGTAGCAGCACAGTACCTTGTATCGTCAGTCACAGTAATTGACATTTTTCACGATCTAGATCAATGGCATTGTATAAAATTTAATCTAATTAGCTAGGACTCACACCTCTCCAGACATTTCGATTTTTTGGTTTATTTAAAGTTGATTAATTAATAGAAGAAATTATCCATAGATGTCAGGAGATGCAAACTCCCTTCAGACTTAGGCAGATATAAAAGGCCTATGTTCAGGTTTTTTCTTTCTCTTCTCTTCTCACCATCCAACCTTCTTAATAAGTAAAAGTAAAATCCTTGGTCTGTCTTGGGTAGTTTGGGTCTCCTGAAATATTCACAATGTAATTGGGAATAGAGCAAAATAAATGTTACGAGTCCTTTAAAAAGTTTCCTGAAGATGCCTTATTATTTACGAAGTTCCTTCCTCCAAAACAAAACATATGATCCTACGAGTCGGATAATTTAACGCGAGTGATTAAATTAGTAAAGAAGAACCAGCACTGAAAAAAGGAACAGCCAACCATGCAGTTTCCAGCATCCAGCAAGCAGCAGAGGCCATCAGCGATAAAAAAGGGCAAGTGACCAATCCATATCCATACTATCTACCTTACCATTAAAATCCTTAAAAGCAAAAAAATCAATGACATCAATATTGTGCATTACTCATAAAAAAATTGTTGCAAGCCAGTATGACAAAATTATTGTGATTATTGACAAAAAAACTACAGCAATGTTGTAAATTCCGAGATTAAAATAAAGTTTGTTTGAATTTTTTATTTTAAATTAGCCGCGAAGTCAATAAAGCAGTTTTTGTTGGAAATGCTCTATGGTCGATCGAATAAAAATCAACGGGATTCATCTATGATCAACGACGTTGGTAGATTATTGTTGTGTTATGACAGTTCGTGAAGTAAATAACTAAAATTTGGGAAGTTATCAGTGCGTATATTATATGATTAATAGTGATTAAACGGTGATTGCGATAAAATAATTGGATAACTCTGTAAATTGTAAGTACACATCTGATTGATCAAAATGGATTTAAAAACGCTGATCGCTCAACGGGGCGTTTGTAAGGGGAAAGTGACAAGGTTCAAGGAATTTTTAAACAAAGATTCACTGACGCAAAGCGAACTAGAATTGCGTATAAAGCGTTTCGAACCTTTGCTAGATAATTTTGAAGAAATTCAAGATAGAATAGAGGCATTATCTCCCGACGATGACGAAGGCGACCGAGCGAGCTTTGAAAATGATTATTTTTGTATATTGGCCAGCGCAAAAGAGAGGTTAGCTAAAAAGGATTCTGCAATCACGGCGAATAACAATATTAAATTACCGATAATTGAATTACCGAAATTTAAAGGGGATTACTGCGAATGGATGCAGTTCCGGGATGCGTTCATATCCTTAGTAGACAGCAATCATAACCTGGATGCCGTTCAAAAATTTTATTATTTGCGGTCTTGTCTGAAGGGGGAAGCGTTTAAACTCATAACAGCGTTACCGATATACGCGGATAACTACGTTACGGCCTGGGAGATGCTTACGGACAGATACGAAAACTCAAAAATAATTATAAATAATCATGTAAACGGATTGTTTAAATTACCGGACGTAAAGGCAGAAAATCACGTCGCAATAAGGAGCCTATTGGACAAGGCGCAATTACATTTAAAATCACTAAATAACTTAAATATAGCTACGAAAAATTGGGATGTAATATTAATTTATTTGTTATCAAGCAAATTAGATTCAAATACAAGGGCTCATTGGGAACAATACCCAACAAAAGATAATTTACCTACCTACGAAGAATTTATTAGTTGTTTGTATACAAGGGCCCAAGTACTAGAAGCCTCGGCAAATAACGAAAAAAGAATTAATCCGGGAAAAACGAATCCGCATAATTATAAAAAGGAAGTTTTGGTGTCGTTGTCCGCACAAAAATTAAAATGTTTACATTGCAACGATAATCATAAAATTTATTATTGCCGCAAATTTTTGGAATTAAAACCGAAAGAACGAATTGATAAAATACACAAATTAGGCGCTTGTTTAAAATGTTTAAGCCCCGGTCATAAATTGAAGGATTGCAGGTCTAAATTCAATTGCTGTAAATGCGATGGTGAGAATCATAATACTTTACTTCATGTTAAGAAGGAAGAGGAATCAAAACACGAAAGGGCATCAACATCTTCCGCGAAGGAAGCGCCTTTAGTATCAAATCATGCCGCGAAGGTAGAACAAAATTTCGTGTTATTGTCAACTGCCATCATCAACATAAAGGATGATGCAGGAAACTCAATTCAAGCAAGAGCTCTATTAGATTCTGGGGCTCAAACGAATTTCATAAGTAAGGCATTCGTCAAGAAATTAAATTCAAAAACGAAAAGGGTCAACATTCCTGTCACGGGAATCCACAATAAAATTTAAAATACAAGATCTAAAGTGGGATTAAATATAACTTCAGGCTACTCTGAATACGAAAAGAAGATAGAATGCCTGATAATACCCGAGGTGACCAGTAATCTGCCCCAAATTTCCCTTCAGAGAAAAGAAGCGGAGATCCCCAGCGGTCTCCAATTAGCAGATCCAAACTTCAACATTACCAGCCCGATAGATCTACTACTAGGAGCGGAGGTATTTTGGGAAGTCTTGCATAACGATCGAATGAGGATTGGAGATGCGGGACTCACGCTGCAAAGGACCGAGCTAGGATGGCTTGTATCCGGGCCTATCTCCACTCCGAAACCAAAAAGGTCAGTAAATTCCTGTCATTTATCTTTAAATTGATTGCTTATGCAATTAGAAAACTTTTGGAAAATAGAGGAACTAGCTCCTGTAAAACATAGAAGCCACGAAGAAAGAGCATGTGAAGAGAGCTTCTTACACACGCACAAAAGAGATGAGAAAGGACGTTTTGCGGTAAGATTACCGCTGCGGCCTAATATTAATCAAATGGGTGAAACCCTAAAGGTGGCTGAAAAAAGATTCTATAATATGGAGAAGAAATTCCTTGCCAATCAAGACCTGATGCTAGATTATAAAAAATTCATGAAAGAGTATCAGGAATTGGGGCACATGACGCTGTGCGAAGCACCACCAAAAGATAAAATTTGTTATTATTTGCCACACCATGCAGTGATGAAGGAGTCTAGCACGACAACCAAAACCAGGGTCGTGTTTGACGGATCAGCCAAGTCATCAACCGGTATATCATTAAACGACGCCCTCATGGTAGGGCCAGTTTTACAAAAGGATTTATGTGCACAACTGTTATTTTTCAGAAAGCACCAGTATGCATTAACCGCCGACATCGAGAAGATGTATCGTCAAATATTGGTGCAACCTGAGGATAGAGATTTGCAGCGCATAGTCTGGAGGGACTCTCCGGAAGAAGAAATCCGACACTACCAACTCAATACTGTCACCTACGGTTTGGGACCATCATCCTTTCTGGCTACCAGATGCTTGGAGCAGTTAGGAACGGAAAATCAGGAAGCATACAGAAAGGTCAGTCAAATCCTAAAATACAATTTTTATATGGATGATTTGATAACTGGCGACGAAAATGAGGCAGATTGTCTCACTATTAAGCCACACCATGCAGTGATGAAGGAGTCTAGCACGACAACCAAAACCAGGGTCGTGTTTGACGGATCAGCCAAGTCATCAACCGGTATATCATTAAACGACGCCCTCATGGTAGGGCCAGTTTTACAAAAGGATTTATGTGCACAACTGTTATTTTTCAGAAAGCACCAGTATGCATTAACCGCCGACATCGAGAAGATGTATCGTCAAATATTGGTGCAACCTGAGGATAGAGATTTGCAGCGCATAGTCTGGAGGGACTCTCCGGAAGAAGAAATCCGACACTACCAACTCAATACTGTCACCTACGGTTTGGGACCATCATCCTTTCTGGCTACCAGATGCTTGGAGCAGTTAGGAACGGAAAATCAGGAAGCATACAGAAAGGTCAGTCAAATCCTAAAATACAATTTTTATATGGATGATTTGATAACTGGCGACGAAAATGAGGCAGATTGTCTCACTATTAAGCATCAGTTAAGCAGCATTTTGGTATCTGCTGGGATGAATTTACGAAAATGGCGATCGAATCTACCCTCTATGGGTTCGAAGTCAGAGAATGATGCAGATATGATTATTACTGATAACCCCAAGGAAAAGAAAATTTTAGGGTTGTCATGGAATAACCAGCAAGACTATTTTCAGTACATTGTAGAGCCCTTAGAAGCGTGCGTTAAAAGCAAACGCCAAATGCTATCATGTATCGCCTCTACCTTTGACTCATTGGGACTGATAGGCCCAATAACTTTAGTCGCAAAATTGATAATGCAAGGTTTGTGGCAAACTAAAATTCAGTGGGACGAGGATGTTCCATCTGAGCAGATGAATGCATGGAATTCGTATATAAATGAATTACCTTTTTTGAACAATTTAAAAATACCGAGAAAAATAATTTGCAAACATCAAGTTAAACTGCATCTGCATGGATTTTGTGACTCGTCAGAAAAGGCCTATGCGGCTTGTATATATATAGTGTCTACTGATGAATCGGGAAACACAACTTCTAATTTAGTCACATCAAAATCAAGGGTGGCACCGTTGAAAAGCATATCACTACCAAAGCTGGAGCTTTGTGGTGCTGTTTTACTCACAAAATTAGTAAACTATGTCAAAATAGCTATGAACTTAAATGAAATAGATACAACGTACTGGTGCGATTCCATGATAACGATTTTCTGGATTCGTGGACAGCCAGCCAGGTGGAACACATTTGTGGCCAATAGGGTAGCTGAAATCCAGGAATCCAGTCAACCCACACAATGGAAGCACGTAAGATCGGAGGATAATGCGGCGGACGTTTTATCCAGAGGCACCACAGTCTCGCAACTATTTAAGTCTGACATTTGGTGGCATGGGCCCACCTGGTTGACTTCAGGCGATTACCCGATTACTTGCAGTGAAGTTACGCCGTTGGATCTGCCAGAAGAAAGATTGAAACTAACGTTAATTTCAGCAGTAAAACAGGATTGGGAAATATTTTCCAGATACTCTTGCTTAACCAAGTTGCAAAGGGTGACAGCTTATATTTTAAGATTTATTTTTAATTGCAGAAATCCTTTGTCAAGGCGTGACGGAGCGTTAACTATTTACGAATTGGAGAATTCGCTTCACATATTAATATCTCGCGCACAATGTTTTGCATTCCCGGAAGAGACGAGGGCATTACAAACCGGGGTAAATGTGAGAAAATGTAGTAGATTAAAGTCATTAAATCCTTATTTGTTTAAGGATTTAATCCGGGTGGGGGGTAGGTTGTCCAACGGAAAAATGATATCGGAAAGTCAACAACACCCCATAGTACTACCTTCACATCATAAACTAAGTGAGCTTATTGTCAGGCACTACCATTACTCATATTTACATGCAGGAACGCAGGCATTGTTAGCGTTAATAAGAATGAAATACTGGCCAATTATGGGTAAAAACTTAATTAAAAAGGTTCTGAAATACTGTATTGTATGTTTTAGATGTAACCCGAAAACAGAACAACAGCTGATGGCGGACTTACCGACCGAAAGAATAACGGAAGGTCGCCCATTTCAATTATCCGGTGTGGACTACTGCGGACCCATTATGATTAAATCAGGTGTCAGCCGTAAGACTCACAGCGTAAAATCTTATATATGTCTATTTATATGTATGGTAACCAAAGCTATACATTTAGAAGTAGTAATGTCTTTAAGCACTGATAGCTTCCTAAATGCGTTTAAACGTTTCATCTCGCGAAGAGAGAAACCCAGTAAAATGTTTTCAGATAACGCCACGAACTTTCGGGGCGCGAATAACGAATTAAGGGAAATCTATGAATTTTTGAAGAATTCAAATGAAAAAATCGATAAATACTTAGCCAATTTATCCATTCGGTGGCATTTTATACCCGCAAGGGCTCCGCACTTTGGGGGCCTGTGGGAAGCAGGGGTCAAATCAGTAAAATACCACTTGAAGAGGGTGGCAAATGCTTCACTATTAACATATGAGGAATTTAGCACTGTGTTATGTCAAATTGAATCATGCTTGAACTCCCGTCCTCTCTGTCCGCTGTCCAATGACCCCCAAGATCTAAATCCTCTGACTCCTGGTCACTTTCTCATTGGAACGAGCTTAGCAGCGATCCCGGAGCAGAATTTGCAGAATGTGGCAGTCAATAGATTGAATCATTACCAAAAATTAAATCAACTAATACAGTCGTTTTGGTCGAGGTGGCGCAAGGAGTACTTGGCTGAGCTGCAGACCCGGACGAAATGGACTGGCAACCACCAAAGGCAGCTGCAACCAGGCCAAATGGTCATTTTGAAGGAAGATAATGAGCCTCCTTGCTTTTGGAGGCTAGGACGAGTGCACGCTGTACACCCGGGGCCCGATGGAAGAGTACGAGTAGCTACCATCATCACAGGACAGGGAACGGTTCAGAGGGCAATATCAAAACTATGCCTGCTGCCAATTGAGGACAACAAATGCGGAGACCATCTACCCGAGATGGACCAAGGAGTATAAGAAGCGACCCGGCAGCGCCTGTGCACAGTGCGGCGCCCACAAGCAAAGGAAATATATGGATGAAGCTGGGTGTTTGTTTTTTATAATCGGACTTTTATAATAAATTCGCTTGTGTGAATAAAAGTGAAAAAACAATAATAAATTCGCTTGTGTGAATAAAAGTAAAAAAAAAGAAACAATAATAAATTCGCTTGAAGAAAAGTGGAAAAAACAATTAAAAGAAAAAAGGGGATAAAAAAAGGTGCAAAATAAATAAAGATGGTGGAGGTCGTGACCTCTTGTGAAAACTCGTATGAAAATTAAAGGTCATAATCTAGCCAAAAGAAATGGAAAGAACACTGCAAGTGCCCATTTAAATGTATATAATAAAATTAGCTGTCCTGGAAGGAAGACCTGGTCCAATCCGCATGGCATTGTGTTTGTCCTAAAATTAAATGTTTAATAATTGTAGAACTTATTGATTTTTAATGTTAATCGTTAACTTAATCTTTAGCTTTAATGTTTAACTAGAGCATGTAAAATATGAAATGGTTAGTTAATTTAATCTGGTGTGAAGCAGTTAAAGTTGTCTGAGTTATCTTTAGTAGTATGTGAGATATTTTAATTATTATGTTCTATTTGTGTATTAAAAAAAACTCTAGCCTTGACCGTTTTTTTGGGCGGGAATATGTATAAAATTTAATCTAATTAGCTAGGACTCACACCTCTCCAGATAATTCGATTTTTTGGTTTATGTAAAGTTGATTAATTAATAGAAGAAATTATCCATAGATGTCAGGAGATGCAAACTCCCTTTTGCTTAGGAGCAGTATAAAAGGCCTATGTTTAGGTTTTTTCTCTCTCTTCTCGTCTCATCATCCTACCTTCTTAATAAGTAATAGTAAACTCCTTGGTCTGTCTTGGGTAGTTTGGGTCTCCTGAAATATTCACAATGTAATTGGGAATAGAGCAAATAAAAGTCACGAGTCCTTTAAAAGTTTCCTGAAGATGCTTTATTATTTACGAAGTTCCTTCCTCCAAAACAAAACATATATAATAAAGTTAAAGTTGATAATAATACTCGTTTAATTTTTTTTTGACTTTCCTAGAATCGATCACTTTTTCAAAATATCAAATCCTCTGCCCCACCTGAAGATCGTATGTAAAAAAAATTAAAAATAATTTTCATCAGCTATTTATCCATAGCAACATTACAAAGTAACACAGGGTTGATGAAATTCGAAGAAAATTTTTTGCGAACTCTCACTCCATGTTCCCTTAAACTTTAGGACACTTGAATTCACGACCATTTGTTTTTTTTTTTAGCTTTCCTCGCAGCTCTGGATGTGAATGTGATCGTATACGATTGGGGCGTGGGAGGCTGCGGTGAATACCACAATGCGGCGTGGAACGTGGAAAGCAGCGGGCTTTACCTCGCCTCAGTGGTGAACTGGCTGGTGGACAGATGTGGGCTCGCCCTTAAGAAGGTGCACCTCGTGGGATACAGCCTCGGCGCGCACGTGGCTGGCACCGCGGGCAGGAAGATCAAGAGAGGAAAGGTGTCCTACCTCACAGGTTTGCGGACTTGTCTCTGATTGATACGTGGTCTTATTTCTGCAGTCAGAATTAAAACAATTCCAAAAGATTTGAAATGATAGATCTATGAGGAACAAATCCATGTTGCCTAGCGCAGAAAAGGGACTTAAAATGAGAAAAAATATTTTTATATATCAGAGATTCAAAAACCTTAGCCTAACATGAAAGTATTAGTACTAAATTGGTCTATAATATTTATTAAAGATTGGTCAACCGATTTGAATACTGGTACCACATGGGATTCTTTCCACAAGTCAGGAAAACTCCAGAGATTATAATTTTAATTTTATTATTATAATTTTTTTTATCATTATTTTTTTTTTACATAATTAACTCAATGAATCTGAAAAGGAAAGGTGGGATATCATCAGGGCTAGAACCTTTATTGGAATCTATTTTGCTCAAAAAACATTTTACTTCAACTACAATAATTTGAATTGTACCGGGATTGTGTGATCAGTAATATTTGGCATCGAATCATTTGATTCAAGGGATTACGACTTAGTTTGAACAGATGAAAAATATTTGGAGAATGTTTGCTATGTGTTCTCCATCATTTGCGCAAATATCATCAAGATGCATTACTTAAGGAATACAAATGGTTTTTCGTAATGATTTTGAGTATGACCAGAATATCTTTATGTTATCTTGCAGACCACTTTCGACAAAATTAATGTATGATTTATAACATTCAATGTGCACTTTTTTAACCATTTTCCTTAAATTAGAGAATTCTATATAATCTGAAACTTTGCCATTTTTGTTGCCATAAGTCTATTTTTTTTCTTAGAATAGTAATCAATTGCTGATTAAACCAGACAGGGTATCGATTTTTTGATTTAGAAACATATTTTTAAAAAGTTTTGACAATTATTTCCCACAGTTTTTCATAAAACAAGAGAACCATACTATTCGCATTTTTATTTTTAAAGAGACTTTTATCCAATTAACAGCTAATAGATCTTGCCGACATTCATCATAGTTTTCCTTTCTGAAGTTATATTTTTAATCGTTTTTGTTAGTTTCTAAGAATTGATAATAATTTTGATTTAAATTTTTTTCAAATTAGGGGTGATAATTATCTAATTTGGTTAGGAATGATGCTATATATAGATCAATATTAATTTTATCAGATAAAACAAGGTCTAATACATTTTCATTTTTTATTTAGAACATACTTGAACTGATTCAAATTACACATTGAAAAAAAGTTGGCAAGACGTGCGCGTTCTGACTTATATAATTTCAGGCAAATCAAAATCACCAATAATAATAAACTGTAATGATTTTGAGTTCTTTAAATACAGATCTAATACTTTTTCAATTTGATTGCAATTCTTGTCAACAGTAACACAAGGTGAAATATAGAGGACGCAAATATAAAAGAGCGAGTTGGAATGAGTATTGAACTTGATCGTGATCCACAAATCTTCTTTGTTGCTTCCCTACTCAGTTTTTCTTGACACGTGAAGTTTTTTAGAAACGGCGCTTAAAATACCGCCGCCTTCCTTAGATACAGATTTGGTTGACACACGATCTCTTCTAAATATTTTGTATCGTCATCAAAGTTCATCAACAGTTCCTCACTAAACACTGTTGAGTTCAACCATGTTTCGGAAAAACAAATAATGTCAGAATTATTGATTAAAATTTCATTGCGCACACTTGTGGTCTTCGTACGAATACCCTTTACATTTTGATAAAATATACACAATGCTTCAACTTTATCAGCAGTAAGTACCTCACCAACTCTTCATTAGAAATAGCTACCTTTTGCCCGTTGCAGGAAACCAACGGGTTAAAACACTAAGCGATTTGACGTGTGAACGCGGATGAAGCAAGGAGTGTTTGTTAAATAAAATAGGTGAAGAAAAAAACGATGTTTTATTGTGGATAAAGCGAGGAGTGTGCGCCTGCAAAGGGCACAGGTAGTTGACAGCCCAATTTCGTACGTCTGCTCTCGGGCCGCTTCGGTCGCTCGGTTCAAGGCGTTCAGTATAGGCCTTTTTCTCGTAAAAGGAGGCCAAGTAGCTTCCTGCTCAATTTTTCACTGCGCCATTTGGGTTGTGCAGGTCGATACGTGTAATTTGTTACCCGTAACTTATAATTTACTGTTGCAAAGACTCCTACCCCTGTGTCACTTTGGCCGTTGACACATTTAAGAAGCTTACCGCTCAATTCAATACATCCGCTTATGAAACCAATCCAGCCGCCCGACTCAGGGGGTTCAGTATTTCATTTAATTTAATTTAGAAAAACCATTAGAGCCTTATCTCGAATAAAGGGTCCTAGGAGTTTATCACTCAATTTTTTCACTCAGCACTTCGGATTGTGTAGGTCGAGACGCGTAATTTGATATCCATCTCGGTTACTGTAAGTTTCCTTGAACAAAATATTTATAGACAATGAGTTCCTACTTCAGCACCTATACCCTCTCGTACTAAGTTGATCTTTCGTGACGGTAGACCAGTTTTTAGTTGATCCGTTTGCTCTTGTTGATCCAAGCGGATAAGTTGATCTATTACCGAAGCTGGCATACATATGTGGATCCTTATGGATCAACTTAAGTCATCGAGATTTTGCTGTAAGCCACGCCCATTTATCGGTGGCATATACATTTTACACGTTTTGTCTATGTTGATCTTATATAATGACCAATCAGAGAGGGAAGCATTCTGATTGGTCATAAAAAACATGTACCTATATGGAACATTACTGTTAATTCGTTGATCTAGTATATATTGCGCGTTCCAGGGCTACGACAGAGTTGTGAGATTATTGCAGGGCTACCACATACTCTAAATTATGTATTATTATTATTTGACAATAAATATTTTCGGTATTACGAAATGCGGCAAAAATTTTACGGAGAGGAAAAAGACGAGGGAGGGGGAAGGCGGGAAAGGTGTAAGGGAACGGGGCGCACGGGAAAGGACATGCATGGAGAATTAATTTGAGTGATTGAGTGAATGAATTATACCGCCGCCCCGGGAACCATTTTACTGGATAACCAACACCTCTGCCGTGGGTCACCCCAGAGGGAGGGGAGGGGTAGGGTTAGGGGGAAGGGGGGGGGGGGGGGGGGGGGGAAATAGAAATTGCTTAAGTAAGGACTAATTGAATGATAATAAATGAGGAATTACAATTTGGGAATACAGGGTACCGCCACCCCGGGAACCATTGACTGGAAAACCAACACCTCTGCCATAGGTCACCCCAGGGGGGAGGGAAGTGGAGTAGGGGGGAAGAGGGGGGGTAGGGGGGGGTATGGAGGGAGTGTAGGGAGGAGTGAAGGGGGTGTAGGGGGGGGTGAAGAAATAGCTTTAGTAAGGACTAATTGTATAATTGTAGACGAGTAATTCCATGGGAGTGGGAAGGGCGGGGATGGGTGGTGGGGGAGGGGGGTAGGGGGTGGCGGTAGGGAGGGGGTAGGGAGGGGTGAAGAAATGACTAAAGTAAGGAATAATTGTATAATTGTAGACGAAGAATTGCAGGGGACTGGGAAGGGCGGGTGGGTATCAATCTGGGAATACGGAGTACCGCCTCCCCGGGATCCATTAACTGGTTAACCAACACCTCTGCCATAGGTCACCTCAAGAAGATCGTTGCGTTTGGTGACTAAGCAGGGGTGCCCGGGTTCATGGGATGAAGTTTGTCCAGGTCTTGGCGGCGGATGCGTCTGGCCACCTGCGACGTGGCGGACCGGGTCAAAAACGTTTGGTTGAGGGAGGCATTTTAACCTTTTGAGCCTGACTCTCTCGACCCATCGACTTGCAACTCTGGCCCTATGGCACCAAACAGACTGAAATTTTGGATTTTTACTTAAAAGCACGGTCTGTACAAGAATCAATCAAAAAAAATCTTCCAAAAGTATCTCATCGTTCGTAGGTATTAGTTTTTACACTTGCGATCGGTCACAACTTTGGCCCTATGGCACCAAACAGATTGAAATTTTGAATTCTTACTTAAAAGCACGGTCTGTACAAGAATCAATCAAAAAATCTTCCAAAAGTATAGTTTTTAGAAAACTCATCGTTCGTAGGTATAGGTTTTTACATTTGCGATCGGTCACAACTTTGGCCCTATGGCACCAAACAGGACGATTATTTTGGATTCTTACTTAAAAGCACAGTTTGTGCAAGAATCAATCAAAAAAAATTCCAAAAATATAGTTGTTAGAAAACTCATCGTTTTTCAGGGCACGTTTTACACTTGGAATGGTCACAACTCTAGCCCTATGGCACCAAACACACTGAAATTTTGGATTCTTACTTTAGAGCACGGTTTGTACACGAATCAATCAAAAAATCTTCCAAAAGTATTATTTTATTAACGAGAGTTTTACGCTATATATAAGTTGTTTTTTTTTTAGCAAATACTCAATAATTTGGGCCATCTTAGAAAAACTATTTATTTACCGATCTGCATCAGAATTAATATCGCATTACAAATTGTTATTACAAAAATTATTTCACTTATGAAAATTGTCTTTTTTAGTTTTCTGAAGGTTTCACTCCTACCGGTACCGAAGGATTAATTTAATTGTGTATTTATTAATTAATAATTACACGTTATACTTAAACAAAATTACTTATTACAAGAATAAATAATTACTAGAAATACACTCAAAAAGAAGGCAACGTGCCCGCTTTCTTGTAGTTGGAGACACTCAGACATGTTTCAACATGTTTTTTTGTTTAAGAACCGGCAGGTTGAGGAGCTGGGGGGAGAGGGCCCGCCAAAGTGGGTATGGCGGTGAGCGGGGAGGGAAAGGTGATGGAAAGAGGAAGGTGGGGAAGTACCTGTCTATTCGGACCTAGTCACTAAAAATGGCTTAGGTCATTTCAAGTTAGCTTGGGGTACCTTTTTACTAATGAGAGTTTTACGCTGTATATAAGTTGTTTTTTAAAGCAAATACTCAATAATTTGGGTTATCCTAGAAAAACTATTAAGTTATCGATCTGCATTAAAAGAGTTAATATCGCATTTCTCTTTTCTTAATATTAAATAATAAAAAAATATATTTCACTAATGAAAATTGTCTACTTAAGTTTTCTGAAGTTTTCACTTCTACCGGTACCGAAGGATTTATTTAATTATGTATTTATTAATTACTTATTGTACTTAAATAAAATAACTTATTACTAGAATAAATTATTACTAGAAATACACTAAAAAAGAACGTGTCGTGTCCGCTTTCTTGTAGTTGGACTCAGACATGTTTCTACATGTTTCCTTGTGTAGAGCCGTCACAAAGAGGAGACCAAATATACTATCTCATTCTCTCGCAAGGTAACTCCTATTAATGGATGTTTTTGTCTCTTTTTCGCTATTTTTCGTTTCATTGAGTTTCAAATCACAATGGTGCTAAAGAACTTTTCACTTAAAAAATGTGAACTTTTACTATCGAAAGTTTTACGCTGTATTTAATGTGTTTTGTAAAGCAAATACTCAATAATTTGGGTTATCCTAGAAAAACTATTAAGTTATCGATCTGCATTAAACTAATTAATATCGCATTTGTCTTTTCTTAATATTAAATAATAAAAAAATATATTTCACTAATGAAAATTGTCTACTTAAGTTTTCTGAAGGTTTCACTTCTACCGGTACCGAAGGATTTATTTAATTATGTATTTATTAATTATTAATTACATTTTGTACTTAAACAAAATAACTTATTACTTGTATAAATTATTACTAGAAATACACTCAAAAAAGAACGCAACTTTTGATAGGGTTCTAACTTCACTTCACCTTGTTCTGAGATATGAGGTGTCAAAGTTTGCAAAGACGATTTCTCATAATCTATTTACCAATTTCCGATTTTGAAGTTGAAATTTGTTAACGTTAACTTGTTAATTTGTTAATTTGTTAACGTATTTTAATTGAACATATTTTGAAGGAAAGTATTTAAATATGACGTATATTTACCCTTTAAGAACATACCTAAACATGCAAACAAAACCCTGTACAACCAGCTAAGGCATAATAATACATTGCACAAGGTTCTAATTACATTTCACTAATGCAATTCCAAGCTACGTCCTATTTAAATATTTTCCATTTAAATACGATAAACTAAAATACTTTAACTAAAATTGTTAAATAGATTACGAAAATTCGTCTTTGGAAACTTAGAAACCTTAGAAAATGATAGAGAAGACACAGTTAGAACCCTATCCAAATAAAGTGACGAACCATAATTCGCCTCTTATTTAAGATTAACTGTCAGATACAAGAAAAATAGAGAGTGTAAGTGTAGTGAGAATGAAAAATGAATTATTATTGAAAATGCTTGATGTTAGAACTTCGTCATACACATATCTACGAAAATACAACACGGATGGTTCTGAAAATTATTTTGGGTATAGAAATGAGCAAAAAAAATGCTTTGGCAATCAAAGGTCATTTTTGAAAAAAATGTCAGTTAGAACCCTATTCAAATGAGGCGACGAAATATCGGCAAGGCAAGGTAAAACATGTCGGTTCTTTGTTGGAGCGGATGTAAACAAACGATCTGCGTCATCGCGTCATCACGTGATCGACACGTGATGACGCGACGATAGCCGATAACCCTAACCTAAGGTAACCTATTAAACCCTTCAAAATTTTGGCGTATTTTTCAGATGGTCAAAATCTTTCCGCTTTACAATGAAATGCAACATATCCCAACACTAAAAACTGTTTTTGAAAGGTCATAAAACACGCTTTCAAATTTTTTAGTTAAAAATAAATATATAATTTTTTAAATATAAAAATTTGTCATGCAAACAAAAAGGTTTAAAAAATGGCTCACCTCACGCTTTTTCTAACTAAAATTACAAATAATGAAAAAAAATAAACACATACATCTTTTCTTAGACAAATGTATTGTTAACGTTACTGTCACCTCATTTTTGGTCTTTTCGTATAAAAATAATTGATAAAAAATTATCAAAATTATTAGGTTAGTTACTAGGTATTTAAATGTTATGTTAATTATGTTAATCGCACGTGTTATGCCGAATATGTGTAAATAAATAAATATGGTTAACTTATTTTTAAGGCATTATTTTATTAAAAATACTAGCTGGTTCCCGGCACGCGTTGCAATGCCATTCAAAGAAATGAATTGTTTCTCCCTGCACGTCCATTCGCTTGCGTCCCCGTTCTTAGTTGAACCCGGCATGCGTTGCAATACCACTTAAATAAAGATATTGTTTCTCCCTGAGTGTTTTTTTCAATTCGTCCCCGTTCCCCTACCCCCCCCCCTCCTCTTCCCCTCTTGCGATCACCCTCCACCTTCTTCGCCTTTCGCACTCCCCTTTTCCACTTCGCTCCGTCCGCGACCCCCCCCCCCTCCGTTGTCCACTTTCCCGACTTCCCCCCTCCTTCAACCCTTTTTCCCGCGAATCTTTCCCCCTTCATTCCCGTCCGCCAGTCCCGGATTCCCCTCCCCCTCCCGCCTACCCTCTCTGCCGCTAAAATACATGATATACACTCACTTTTCCAAACAACTTGTGCACCACTTACTATTTTTTTATAGTAATTTCATAAAACCAGAGCTCACCAGTGTACATAGAAACACTCTTCTGCTAAAATTTAATGTTCTGTAGAAATTTTGAGTAAATTCATTTATTACTTTCCAAGATTAGCGAACGCAAACATACGGAACCAAAATTTTTATATTTATAGATTTTCGTTATATTAAACTAATATATTATGACTTTTAAGTTTGTAAAATTATTGTTTCAAAATTGTCTTTCATTTATATCGCCCACTTCGATTTGAAATTTATGTAATTAATTTCAAATTATGTCATTTTTTCTTTAAGAACAAAAAATGTTTTTTAAAATGTGGTTTACTGTGTTCTATACATTCAGTGTCATTGAAAAAAGCGGTTTCACGACGGTTGGTCCGGCGACAATTTATCCTCCGACAATTGGTCCGCCGATAGTTGATCCCTCCGAGTCCGAGGGATCAACTGTCGGGGGGGGTCAACTGTCGGGGAATCAACTGTCGGGGGGGGGTGTCAACAGTCGGTGTGGGGGGTCAACAGTCAGGGGGGGGGGTTAACTGTTGGGGGATCAACTGTCGGGGGGTCAACTGCCAGGGGATCAATTGTCCGAGGTATCAACCGTCCGTCAGATCAACTGTCGGGGATCAACTGTCGGAGGATCAACTGTCGGGGGATCAACTGTCAGGGGATAAACTGTCAACGGGCTAACTGTTGGGGGGGAGGGCAATTGTTGCCGGATCGACTGTCATGGAAACATTTTATTTAGTTATTAACTTTTTAGCAGAGGTGTCGGTTATACGATAAATGGTTCCCGGGGCGGCGGAATAATTGGTATCGGCGCCTTCATTCACTGACTCACTCACTCACTCAAATTGATTCTCCCTGCATTTACTTTCCCGTGCGCTCCGTTCCCTTCCACCTTCCCCGCCTTCCCCCTCCCTCGTCTCTTCCCTCACCGTGAATTTTTTTGCCGCATTTCGTATTATCGAAAATATTTATTGTCAAATAATAATAATACATAATTTAGAGTATGTAGCAGCCCTGGAATAATGTCACAACTCTGTGGCAGCCCTAGAATGCGCCATTATATATCAGATCAACCAATTAACAGTAAAACTCCATATAGGTACATGTTTTTTATGACCAATCAGAAGGCTTCCTTCACAACCTCTCTGATTGGTCTTTTAAATCGGATCAGCAAAAGAACTGTAAAACGACATATAGGTACATAAGTTATACGATTATGTGGATCAACGAAGTATGTTGATTTACAAGCGACAGATCAACAAAGCATGTTAATTTGCAAGCAATTCCCATACAAATTTTTAAAATTTTATCATAAGTACATCAAATATTTTTACTTGCAAAATGGCAACCTTGGTAACTAATGTAATAATGTTGCAAAATCATACAGATGTATTCCATTACAGCCAAGTTATAGGGTGTTAAAGGTGGATCAACTTGGCTTATAACTTCTTACTGGATCAACACACTACGGGAAGAGGCCAATTTATATATATATGGAGTAATATAAACATGTACCTATATGGAGTTTTACTGTAGATGTGTTGATCCGATATATAATGGCGCGTTCTATGGCTGCCACAGAGTTGTGAGATTATTGCAGGGCTGCTACATACTCTAAATTATCTATTATTATTATTTGACAATAAATATTTTCGGTATTACTAAAGAGTGAACGAACGAGACAAGGGAGGGGGAAGGCGGGGAAGGTGGAAGGGAATGGGGCGCACGGAAAAGGACATGCATGGAGAATCAATTTGAGTGAGTGAATGAAGGAGGCGATATCAATTTTACCGCCGCCCTGGGAACCATTTACTGGATAACCAACCTCTGCCATAGGTCACCCCAAGAGGTGGGGTATGGAGGGGGGGGGGAGGGTCCCAGAATTTACGAAACTACCGTCTTCTTCCTTTTCTAAAAAGATCCCCGACAAGCATCTCAAGATTAAAAAAATTATTTCACTAATGAAAATTGTCTACTTAAGTTTTATGAAGGTTTCACTTCTACCGCGTGTCAATTACAAGTTCAAATTAGAGCGTGCGCAAAAAAGTTTTTTGATAAGTTTGTTTTATTTTACGAAAATGCGTTGCTTTACGATCGTTGACTAAGAATTCAGAAGTCGCAAGTTAAAATTACGGCGTGCGCAAATAATTTTTTTTGATAAGTTTGTATTATTTTATGAAAATGCGTTGCTTTACGATCCTTGACTAAGAATTCAGAAGTCGCAAGTTCAAATTATGGCGTGCGCAAGTTAAAGAATAACGCAGAAAATTATAAAAATATAATCATCATCATCATCAGTATATTAATACGTGAAGTAAAAACTTTGTACCCCTTTTTACGAAAATTGCGCGGACGGAGGAGTATGAAATTTCGCACACTTATAGTTTATATAGAGAAGGAGTGCAAGAAAGTTTTTTTTTTTAATTATGCATAAAAAATACATTAAATCAATAAAAAAACATTACAATTATCATTATATTAATACGTAAAGCAAAAACTTTGTACCTCTTTTTACGAAAATAGAAGTATGAAATTTCGTACACTTATAGTTTATATAGAGAAAGAGTACGGAATGCTAATATTTTATTTAATTATGCATAAAAAATACATTAAATCAAAAAAAAAAAAACATTACACATTAAATTAATTATGATCGAATTTCGACCATTGGGCGACAACTAGTTGTTATAATTACACGAATTATCACTTACCTAGTTATTGCCGAACGTTTGTTTTATTATTTTATTTTTATCAAAGTTTTTATTCCAGCAGGACTGGGAGAGTAGAGCAATCCCAGTCTGCCATCATATTTCATAAACAATAATTATAATGTAATAATTTAAGAGAGTAATTTAAAAATCTTAAAGAAAAAAATAGAAATAAAATGTGATAACATGTTAAGTAGGTACCCAATTAAAACATAAAATGAAAATAAGTTAATAATGTAATATCCAGAATTAAAATCTCAAAATTCTCTCGGTGGATATTTCTGCAAATAACACTGTAGTCAAACAGATACCAAGTCATAGAGTTATACAATTAGAGGCGCTATTGACTACTAAAATCTCATCAAAACGTGTTCAGCTATTCGAAAGCGATAAGCGGTGCGCGTATATCGGATTCGTTAGAGCGTTGGAAGCGATGGAGGTATATTGGAGGTAAAAACGTTGAACCCATTTTTTCGCTTCATGTCTCATCTAAATATAATACATCAATGTACCAAGTGCACTCCCAAAATTTCAAACGGGGAAGAACGTTCTGTGCACGTGCTCCGATCACGCGTCCGTTGATGATTTGGGTGATGATTTGCATGTTATGAAAACATTGATCACGTGATCGTTTGTTAACAAGTTGAAACATATCGTTCTCATTTTGTTTTTCGGCTGCCTAAGAAAGTATTCAGATTTGCCAAGTTTTTAGCGTTTTTATTTTCAATATTTCAAACACTAGTTTAATTAACTAGGTTCACTTTAATATAATCTAATAATATATTGTATAAATATAATATAAAATAATCATTTTGTTATAATAAATCAAGGAAAATAATTCTCCTCAAGGCCTATGTAATCTTAGGGGACGCTGTGTGGAGGGTCTTTTTTTATAAAAGGAAGGAGAGGAAGTTCTGAAAAGGCAAAGGGTATTAGGGATAAGTAGGAATCTGGGGGCAGTGTGTCCAGGAGTTACGGACGTATAAATCCATGCCTCCCACTGCGATGTTCCGAGAGAGTACGGCTAGAGAAGTCAAATGAACTCCCTCAACCACTCTCTTCCGATCCGGCCTGCCATGCAGCTGGTGGGCAGACGCATCCGCCGCCAAGACCCGGACAAACCTCACCCCATGAACCCGGGTACCGGAAACAAATCTTATTATTATCTTCTTCTATTATATTTTCTTATCGGAGTTTGGCTATAATCAATAAATCTTCACCCTGCAGGCTGCAAATCTTCAAACAATTATGTTCTTCTTATGTTTTTTTTCGGATTTGGCTATCTGATTTTCTTTTCGGAGGTCATCTTATCATCAAATAATCTCCACATTTCTCACACGATTATACGTGGTTTTACCACACATATGCCTCAGGGGTATCATTTCTACAGCATTCAGTCTACCCCCCCTCCGGAAGGAGATGGAGAGAGGCCGGTGGGGAAGTACCTGGCTATTCGGATCTAGTCACCAAAAACGGCTTAAGTCATTTCAAGTTGCTTGGGAGCTTGGGTACCGCCGCCCCGGGAACCATTTACTGGATAACCAACACCTCTGCCGTAGGCCACCTCAAGTGGTTCGTTGCGTTTGGTGACTAAGCAGGGGTGTCCGGGTTCATGGGGTGAGGTTTGTCCAGGTCTTGGCGGCGAATGCGTCTGCCCACCTGCTGCGTGGCGGGCTGGATCAAGAGAACTTGGTTGAGGGAGGCATTTTGACCTTTCCAGCCGGACTCTCTCCCCGGAGGCTACCGGGGTGTTGCCGCCGCGCGCAGGGCCTAGCAGCAAAAACCCACGGAGCGAGTTTTTGACTGCTGTACGAATGTCGCGGATTAGATGGACATATGAATCCATCTCTTCTACTGCATTGCAAGGCTACTGGTTGAAAGAGGAATTAAAGAACCTGACTTCGAGTACATCTCGAGTACTATCATAATTAAATTTCACATATCGAGTACCTACATCATAATTAAATTTTAATGTGAAGTAGTGGTCTCCCAATGGTCGAAATTCGATCATAATTAATTTAATGAGTAATGTTTTTTTTATTGATTTAATGTTTTTTTACGCATAATTTAAAAAAAAATATTAGATTGATGGAACAATAAAAGAATTTGCTTTTTAGACGCATAAAAGTTAAAGACAGAAGAAAAACCAACCAAAGTTAAAGACAAAGCCAACACCTCTGCCATAGGTCACCTCAAGCGGTTCGTTACGTTTGGTGACTAAGCAGGGGTGCCCGGTTTCATGAGGTGAGGTTTGTGCGGGTCTTTGCGGTGGACGCGTCTGCCCACCATCTGCAAGGCGGGTCGGAACGCGTATTTCCAAACCCTATACCGGTTCAGTCGCGGTTAATACACCTCTATATTGGTTATTTTTTATCACTTTGCAAAAAAAAAAAATATTCCAAAATGTAAATAAAATAATCTTTTCAATGTGTACCTAGGTATATTAGAAATTAATAATTTTATTCCTAAATATTTAAATTTGGATATTATTCCCGTATATTTGTAAATACACCTCTTTATTGGTTATTTTTAATCATTTTGCAAAAACAAAAATTGTTCTAGAATCTAGATAAAATAATCTTTCCTTTGTGTATATTAGAAATTAATAATTTTATTTCTTAATATTAAAATTTTGATCGTGAAAAATTGACTGAAACATTGACTGAACCGGTTTTAGTTTACAAAACATCCAAATATTATTATTATTATCATAAGGCTGTGGACACGTCCGAACATGCATGGCCTAGACATATGACAATAGTCATACGGACGTATTCCCGTAATTTGTATTCCCGTTATTTAAGTAAAAGATGAATTACCCAAAAGGTCGGTCATCTACTAGACTTGAATACATCGTCAGAGTTATTAAATGGTCCTTTCTAAAACTTCTCTCTAAATTTCCTATCGACATTATTTGGACGGGCGATATCGGCCAAACCCACACGGCGGAGAAATCCAGCGATATTAAAAGCTAATATTTAATGTAATATGTTTATGACAATTAAAAAAATGTTTATGATAAATATTTTTTTTTTTACGATTAAATAAGAATTATAATATGATATGCGTAAAATTTATTCGGCCGCAAACAATTATTTAAAAAAAAATCTAAATGAAATGTTGTTATGTTATTCACATAAAATCATTTCTAATATCCTAGTTTTGTTCACTTTTATATATTTTTAGTTATAAAGTATTTATACCGTGGTCGAGGGGTAAGGCTCTTGACTCACAATCCGATCGTGGCGGGAAAGAATCCCATCAGGGGCAAATAAATTTTATTTGATTAACTTGTGTTTTTTCACAATAAATGCAATTAAAATAATACATACTATATTTGCGACACTTTCCAGAGGGGATGATAGTTTCAGTATTGCCCTAGTATAAGACAGCCATTCAGAATTGAAACTTTGCTAACAATGGCTTTTGCCGTGTTTGGTCCATAGATCTGGACTAGGCTGTCTGATCTGACACTAACCACGTAGAAAGCTATTTTTTTCAAATTTAACCTTAAAAATTTAGTCTTGAAACTCGATTTAAACCAAAACGAAATCTCAATCCAAAAAATAAATATACCTGCCACAAAATCAATTCCAATTGTGATATAGAGTATCCTATTTCCTGCTTTTATCTACCACCAGGACTGCATATTTATGTATAAAATATTGTATTACAATCAATACATGAATGGAGGACTGCATATATATACAGGATGTTAAGGGACGTACTTGACTTTCTTTAACAAGCGATTCCTGACATTATTTAGTAAAAAATGCGAATGAAATTTTGGTCTCCGGTGACTTATTGAGTATAACAGATGAGTATGACCTCCAAACTACAAGTTTTCTAAAAACTATAGTTTTGAAAGATTTTTTGATTGATTCTTGTACAGACCGTGCTTTTTAGTAAGAATCCAAAATAATCGTCCTGTTTGGTGCAATAGGGCTAGAGTTGTGGCCGTTCCCAAGTGTAAAACGTGCACTGAAAAACGATGAGTTTTCTAAAAACTATACTTTTGGAAGATTTTTTGATTGATTCGTGAACAGACCGTGCTCTTAATTAAGAATTCAAAATAATCGTCCCTGTTTGGTGCCATAGGGCCAAAGTTGTGACCGATCCCGAGTGGAAAATATAATACCTCCAAAAGACGAGTTTTCTAAAAACTATACTTTTGGAACTTTTTTTAAGAATTCTTAAACAGACCGGGGCTTTTTAGTAAGAATCCAAAATTTCAGTCTATTTGGTGCCATAGGGCTAGAGTTGTGACCGTTCCCAGGTGTAAATCGTGCACTGAAAAAACGATGAGTTTTCTAAAAACTTACACTTTTGGAAGATTTTTTGATTGATTCGTGTACAAACCGTGCTCTTAAGTAAGAATTCAAAATAATCGTCCTGTTTGGTGCCATAGGGCTAGAGTTGTGGCCGATCCCAAGTGTAAAACGTGCCCTGAAAAACGATGAGTTATCTAAAAACTATACTTTTGGAAGATTTTTTGATTGATTCGTGTACAGACCGTGCTCTTAAGTAAGAATCCAAAATAATCGTCCTGTTTGGTGCCATTGGGCTAGTGTTTGTGACCGTTCCCAAGTGCAAAACGTGCTCTAAAAAGCGATGAGTTTTCTAAAAATTTTACTTTTGGAAGATTTTTTTAATTAATTCGTGTACAGACCGTGCTTTTAAGTAAGAATCCAAAATTTCAGCCTGTTTGGCGCCATAGGGCTAGAGTTGTGACCGTTCCCAGGTGTAAATCGTGCACTGAAAAAACGATGAGTTTTCTAAAAACTACACTTTTGGAAGATTTTTCGATTGATTCGTGTACAAACCGTGCTCTTAAGTAAGAATTCAAAATAATCGTCCTGTTTGGTGCCATAGGGCTAGAGTTGTGGCCGATCCCAAGTGTAAAACGTGCCCTGAAAAACGATGAGTTTTCTAAAAACTATACTTTTGGAAGATTTTATGATTGATTCGTGTACAGACCGTGCTCTTAAGTAAGAATCCAAATAATCGTCCTGTTTGGTGCCATAGGGCTAGTGTTGTGACCGTTCCCAAGTGCAAAACGTGCTCTAAAAAGCGAAGAGTTTTCTAAAAATTTTACTTTTGGAAGATTTTTTTAATTGATTCGTGTGCAGACCGTGCTTTTAAGTAAGAATCCAAGATTTCTGCCTGTTTGGCGCCATAGGGCTAGAGTTGTGACCGTTCCCAGGTGTAAAACGTGCACTGAAAAACGATGAGTTTTCTAAAAACTACACTTTTGGAAGATTTTTTGATTGATTCGTGTACAAACCGTATTCTTAAGTAAGAATTCAAAATAATCGTCCTGTTTGGTGCCATAGGGCTAGAGTTGTGGCCGATCCCAAGTGTAAAACGTGCCCTGAAAAACGATGAGTTTTCTAAAAACTATACTTTTGGAAGATTTTTTTTATTGATTCGTGTACAGACCGTGCTTTTTAGTAAGAATCCAAGATTTCAGCCTGTTTGGCGCCATAGGGCTAGAGTTGTGACCGTTCCCAGGTGTAAAACGTGCACTGAAAAACGATGAGTTTTCTAAAAACTATACTTTTGGAAGATTTTTTGATTGATTCGTGTACAAACCGTGCTCTTAAGTAAGAATTCAAAATAATCGTCCTGTTTGGTGCCATAGGGCTAGAGTTGTGGCCGATCCCAAGTGTAAAACGTGCCCTGAAAAACGATGAGTTATCTAAAAACTTTACTTTTGGAAGATTTTTTGATTGATTCGTGTACAGACCGTGCTCTTAAGTAAGAATCCAAAATAATCGTCCTGTTTGGTGCCATTGGGCTAGTGTTGTGACCGTTCCCAAGTGCAAAACGTGCTCTAAAAAGCGATGAGTTTTCTAAAAATTTTACTTTTGGAAGATTTTTTTAATTAATTCGTGTACAGACCGTGCTTTTAAGTAAGAATCCAAAATTTCAGCCTGTTTGGCGCCATAGGGCTAGAGTTGTGACCGTTCCCAGGTGTAAATCGTGCACTGAAAAACGATGAGTTTTCTAAAAACTACACTTTTGGAAGATTTTTCGATTGATTCGTGTACAAACCGTGCTCTTAAGTAAGAATTCAAAATAATCGTCCTGTTTGGTGCCATAGGGCTAGAGTTGTGGCCGATCCCAAGTGTAAAACGTGCCCTGAAAAACGATGAGTTTTCTAAAAACTATACTTTTGGAAGATTTTTTTTATTGATTCGTGTACAGACCGTGCTTTTTAGTAAGAATCCAAGATTTCAGCCTGTTTGGCGCCATAGGGCTAGAGTTGTGACCGTTCCCAGGTGTAAAACGTGCACTGAAAAACGAT